>BLSH010302774.1:64543-88017 GCA_018402905.1 Glandirana rugosa | reverse complement strand
AAGAAGTTAAAAGCATATGGAAAGCAAAGGGAAACGCTGTCACTTACGTCAAAGCTTGTTTAAAGCTTTCTTTGAGAGGCCTGCACCAGCATCGGGCTCCAACCATATCGCTCATTTAGAGACTGTACAGGAAGGACATCCACCCAGGGTTTCAACCATATAGCTCATTTAGAGACTGTACAGGAAGGACATCCACCCAGGAGAAGCTGAAATATGCCCCCCAGACCACCAGAATGGGGCTTCCAACCATATAGCTAGTTTAGAGACTGTACAGGAAGGACTTCCAACCAAGAGAGGCTGAACTTGGCTGGGGCGACAAGCGGTAAGGGATACCTCGCGACTCCAGTCCTGATCAGGTGAGGAAAAAAAGGAGAATGCGGTGAGCCGGGTCTGTCTTTGATTTATAGTTAACCAGTCCTATCATGTTGTGGGGGCGGAGCCACAACCCATGTGTATGCTGCCATGATGCGCCAGGAAATGCATTGTTTTTGAAAATTTTCTGTCTTTTTTTAATTTATAGCACAAAAAATAAAAAACCCAGGGGTGATTAAATACCACCAAAAGAAAGCTCTATTTGTGTGAAAAAAATGATAAAAATTTCATATGGGTACAGTGTCGCATGACCGTGCAATTGTCATTCAAACTGCAATAGCGCTGAAAGCTGAAAATTGGTCCGGGAAGGAAGGGGGTTTAAGTGCCCAGTATTGAAGTGGTTAAATAAGTTTTTATGAATTTTTTATTTTTTTTTGTGTTGCTCCTGTGTATTTCTGTGCACCCTCCCCAAATTAATTGGTCAAGTGAACGATTGAATAATGATTGAATTGGTCAAGTGAATGATTGGTAACTGACCTCTGACTGTCTCTCCTGGTCATTTTATGTATATATACCACTCGGTCTGGCAGTCCAGACTAGCACAGCTCTGAGGAAGGGGGTGCGCCCCCGAAACACGTCAACTGTCACACCACCTTGTGCTCTTTCATCTACCCATTTGCATTATCTCGCTTTGGTTTTATGGCTTTGTGACACCACATTGTGGTTTTGTGAGTATTCATTTTTAAACTTTTTTACAATTCTAATACATTTTTATGGTAATGCACTAGGTGCGTGCGCCTCCCTTTCTGTTTTGTTTTTAAGTGAATTGGACGACCTGATTCAAAAAGAATCCTACAATATAGCCGACATTTACAAACCTCTTCTGAGAAAAGCCACCCACCCAACCACCACGAGCATCTCCAATTGGAGCAAAGACTTTACAGACACGGATCTTGTGGACAAGATCATGAGTGGATACAACAAAACACTCAAACTAACCCCTAACGAACTTTGGAGAGAAACCAAGCTCAAAATTATACACCGAGCCTATATCCCACTCCTCAAAGAGAAATCTCACCTGCAGTCGACCCCCTGTCCTCTTTGCGGCCACCAAAGGCCCTCATTAGCCCACCGCTTTTGGACCTGCACCTTCATTTCAGCGTTCTGGGACCAGTTAATCTCCTATATAAGCAATATCAACCTTCTCCATCTTCCAAAGGACCCGCTACTATTGATTTTTGGTCATTGGGACAAAGAACTTATTCAATGGTCCTCCTATATTAATCCTCAAGCCAAGGATTGGTCCCTACTCTGCCTACTGGTGGCTAGATGAGCCATACTAAAAAATTGGACAACTTATTCCAGCCCATCTCTACCTCAAGTTGAAAAAGAACTCATAGCTAGAGTTGAGCAAACACCTGGATGTTCGGGTTCGGTGGGTTCGGCCGAACTTCGTGAAATAGTTCGGGTTCGGTACCGAACTTGACCCGAACTTTACCCGGAACCCCATTGAAGTCAATGGGGACCCGAACTTTTCGGCACAAAAATGACTGTAAAAAAGTCCTGGAAAGTGCTAGAGGGCTGCAAAAGGAAGTAAAATGATTTTAGAACAATAATCTGTCCCTTACAGCAACAGCAGGAACCTGACCCTATAGGAGTAGGCAATGATTTTAGAACAATAATCTGTCCCTTACAGCAACAGCAGGAACCTGACCCTATAGAACTAGAAGATGATTTTAGAACAATAATCTGTCCCTCTAAGCAGTAGACTCTACCTAGTCCAGTCAGATCATTCTGTAATGCAGGATGAGATGTTATTAGATCTGCAATCTGTCCCTAAAAGCAGTAGTAGTAGTAATCTCTACCTAGTCCAGAATCAGATCGTTCTGTAATGCAGGATGAGATTTTATTATATCTGCAATCTGTCCCTCACAGCGCCAGCAGCATCCTCTACCTACACTAGCCAGAGAGCATATGACATGCAGCACTACCTGACTCCAGCTTATAAAGAGGCTGGGTCACATGATGCACTGGCCAATCACAGCCATGCCATTAGTAGGCATGGCTGTGATGGCTTCTAAGGGCAAACCAGTGAAACGTTTGTTGATTGGCTGCCCTGCAGCTATTCAACATGCGTGATCAAATACCCGAACCCCGAACCCAAACTTTTTTCAAATGTCCGGGTTCGGGTCCGGGTCACGGACGCCCCAAAGTTTGGTACGGACCCGAACTTTAGAGTTCTGGTTTGCTCAACTCTACTCATAGCCCATTTATCACTGACTTTAAACATCCCCGGGCCGCAAAATTCTTTTACCACGGATAGCAACCCTTCATATCCACCACTTTCTCTACAGAGGACTTTGAGAATCTTGGGAAATCCTTCACATACTTTGGAGGTAATACATCCAGCTTCCTAAGAGATGACATTGGATAAACTCCACCCATCAGGGAACCTCATGGAACTGCGAGCCTCTGATCCTAATCAGACACCCAGCCTTACCCCGATCCCGCTTCCCATATTAACCGGCTGTTTTCTTCAAAGGACCAACAATACATGGACAATAGGTATTATTTTGCCAGTGGTAGGAACCCCCACCCTCCCCACTCAGTTATCCGATCACAGCCAACGAGCCACACTCTAGCCAGAAAACTGTACACTCTGTAAAGACCTACCGTTTAGGCAAGGTGATTTTCACCTTGCCCTGTTATATCTGTATCTCTATGATTACTCTTTCAATAAAATCTATTACAAAAAAAAAAGATCCAATGTCAATGCGTCTGTGTGGGCAGCAGGGATCACCTCGGATACCAGTATGTTCAGGTCGATCCCTGCCTCTCAAAGGGTGCCTACCCCTGTTTCAGGGTATTCAAAAGAATTGGATAGGTATGTCAAAATGTTGACAATTTCTCCAAAATCTTTTGAATTACTTTCTCAGTATGTAAATAAAGATCTGAAATAACTCCTTAGCCACTTGGAATATCTCGGCAAGCATTGGGAGTTACCTGCTGTGCAGTGGAAGAGGCGGGTGGTAGTCGGGGGGGCCCCAGGTCAACTTTTGCATGAGGGCCCACAAGCTTCGAGTTACTCCTCTGTATAGTGGTCATAACAGCTCATGGTCAAAGTCGCATATCATCTGCGTATAACATAAGTTTCTCTAGCCGGGTACCATATCTAAAACCTCCAATAGCATTGTTAGCTCTTGTAAGAGTCGCCAAGGGCTCAATGGCCAGGGCAAAGAGCAGGTGTGATAGAGGACACTCCTGTACAGTGCCCCTGCCTGGTGCAAAAGCTGGGGATAGCCTTCCCCCTCTCCCTTATGGTTGCTTGAGGACAGTAATGCAGCACCCTCTACATAGGTAGGTGCTATAATGGAATTTTTTGTTTGCTAGAGTACATTTTGTTTGCTAAGCAAAGTGCCTCATATAAAACCTAAGCAATTTTTCTGTTTGTTAGGTGGGCGTTTGCAGCCATTTTTGCAAGTGCAGTGCAGTTGCAACTGCTTGTGTGTCAGGGACACTACTTTAATCATGTTCTGTTCAGTTGGCAACATTTAGGCATATTTAAATACTGCTTTTACATTGCAGTTAGACAAATTAATTTTTTTTTTTTTTTGTGCAAAATATTACATTTGCGGCCAGCTGGGAATTTCTTTCACAAAATTAAAAAGTGCGTCTACATTGCTGGTTTAAAAAAAAGAAAAAATATTCTAAATACTACATTTGCGGCCAACGGTGCATTTCTTGCACAAAAATAAAAAGTGCGTCTACATTGCTGGTTTAAAAAAAAGAATAATAAATAGTGCTACATAGTACATTTGCACCTTGCTGTGCATTTCTTGTACAAAATTAAAAAGTGCGTCGACATTGCTGGTTTGAAAAAATAAATAAAAAGGTCAGGTAAAAAATGTTCAAGCCAGGGCACAGTTCTGGAGGATGAGGAGGACGAGGAGGAGGAGGAGGAACTGTGTTCACAGCAGGGTGGCACGCAACGCAACTCGTGGGCATCACTGGAGCGTGGCTGGGGGGATACCGAGGACACAGATGATACACCGCCCACAGAGGACAGCTTGTCTTTGCCTCTGGGCAGCCTGGCACACATGAGCGACTACATACTGCAGTGCCTGTACAACGACAGCCGAGTTGCCCACATTGTAACTTGTGCTGATTACTGGCAGGCCACCTTGCTGGATCCCCGTTACAAGGACAATGTGCTGTCCTTAATTCCCTCACTGGAGCGTGATCGGAAGATGCACGATCCCCAGCGCACGCTGGTAGACGCGCTGCTGAGGGCATTCCCAAATGACACCGGGGGCTCAGTGGAAGCACAAGGCGAAGGCAGAGGAGGAGGAAGAGGTCGCCAACGTAGCTGTGGCACCGCCAGCACCTCAGAAGGCAGGGTAAGCATGGCCGAAATGTGGAAAAGCTTTGCGAGCAGCAACAACAACATACAGCACCACCAGCTGATAGGCAACGTCTTAGCAGGAGGCAGCATTTCAGCAACATGGTGGAACAGTATGTGTGCACATGCCTACACGTACTGACTGATGGGTCTGCCCCATTCAACTTCTGGGTCTCCAAATTGGGCAGATGCCCTGAGCTTGCCCTTTATGCCTTGGAGGTGCTGGCCTGCCCTGCAGCCAGTGTATTGTCTGAATGTGTGTTTAACACCGCAGGGGGAATTATCACAGACAAGCACAGCCGCCTGTCCACAGCCAACGTGGACAAGCTAACGTTTATTAAAATGAACCAGACATGGATACCACAAGACTTGTCTGTACCTTGTGCAGAATAGACATTTATACAGGCTTCACACAGCCATTGGAATACTTAAGTGAACTTATTTTTTTTTTTTGTTTCAACAAGTTTTATTGGATTTTTACAAGAAGAAGGTAACATTCTAATACATTCAAAAATGATTACAGACATGTAAACATGACACTCAAATGTTAGTGAAAACAAGACTAAGCCTCGTTGGGCTTAAGCTGAGCAAGTGACCACCAAGAGAGAAACCAGAGACAAAGCCCCTGGCAAACAGAGCTAACTCGAGGTGAAAATTAATATAAAAGATTTGCAAAAGGTATATATAGCCTGGGTACACAAACAGATATAAATAATTAAATGAGAAAGTCCCTGTTTCCACCCCTATGGGAGCTGACTGTGGACTAGGGCTTTCCATTTTCTTCCGCCCTAATGGCCGGAAAACCTCCAGGCTTCATGATATAAACAAACAAAACTAAAAAGTTATATTCTACCATGAGCAATACTTAATGGTGGGGGCCTTGCTCAACCCAGGTGATCGATGATCACTTTTCTAGAAACAAGTGTGACATGTCTAAAGAGGGAGGCTTAATCGCCCAGGGATGTTGTCCAAAACCAAACCCAACCTCGCAGTCAGGCAATGACAATGTTAGCCAATTACCAACATCCCCAGGACCTCAGATATGAGATTGAAGAGTAGGAAACTTCAAAGAAGATGAAAGAAGGGAGAGAAAAAAGGGGGCCAGAAAGAAGGAGAGAAGAGAAAAGTAGAAAGCACCAGGGAGACTAGTAAAAGAGTGGGAGAGTCATGGGTCAACTTGGAAGCTGTATAAATCTCATCCACGGCTCCCAGACCAGATCAAATTTGGATGATGAGTCTAAAATGATATTGGCAAGCTTTTCCTGAATCATAATCCAGGAAATTTTTTGTTTAGCTGCGGAAAAGGACACTGAAGAGCGTTTCCAAGCCCTGGCTACTGTTATTTTAGCGCCCAGCAAAATGAAGTGAGTACGTTTGAAAAGGGGTTTAGAGTTGAGCAGGGCCGTTTCTGGATTCTGAGGAAGGGGATGGCCTGTGATCTTTCGGAGCACGTGAAACACCCTGTTCCAAAAACCCCTTATACGAGGGCATTCCCACCAAGTGTGGAAAAAGGATCCCATGTTGCCACACCCCCTAAAACATAGGCCCGAGGAGCCCTTAAACATGGTTGCCAGCCTGGTAGGTACCAAGTACCAGCGAGTGAGTACCTTAAGATTGGCCTCCCTCAGCGCTATGTTAGTTATCCCTTTGAAGGATCTCTGAAACAGAGAGTTCCATCTGTCTACCTTCCAATCCACTTCCAAATCTTTTTCCCATTCTCTCTTGGGATTCTCTACCAGTGTTGCATAAATCAAAGAAATTCCCCCTCTCTGGTCCTCTAGCTCTGAGCACCATTTCTCATAGGGGGTGATACCAGCAGACTCGTTCCTAGATTTCCACCAGGAGGACAAGAAGTGGTAAATTTGTTGAAAGCTGAACTGTTCTGAAAGGGGAATTTCTAACTTGTTAATGCAATGAGCCAAAGTCATAGGTCCCGAGGGGGTCAGGAAGTGGCCAATTCGGAAAAGCCCTTTGTTCGTCCACCATTTGAAGGCCCGGATATCTAGGCCTGGCGGGAATAAGGGGTTATTGAAGAGGTGATTGAGAGGGAGGAGGCTTGAAATTAAGTTGGGGGATTTAAGAACTGAATCACAGAGGGCTAGAGAGTGTGACAAAGTGGGGGCGAGAATTGGAGGCCTTAGTTTATAAGGGGCCCCCACTAGGTAATCTATAGTGTTTAAAGGGACCGCCTGCCTTTCCATTTTGGTCCAGTCAGGTTTGTCCCCTCTCGCATATATAATTGAGAACTGGGCTAGTTGAGCTGCCTCATAGTATTTATGGAGGTGAGGAAGTCCAAGACCCCCTTGTTTACGGCTTCTATACAATACACTAGCAGAGCATCTCTAACCCCTTTGGCCCCAAATGAAATTCAAAATTTGCGATTGTAATTTTTGCAGTTGGAGTTTCCTGATGGGGATAGGGAGTGCTCTGAAAAAATAAAGAATTCTGGGAAGTAAGGTCATCTTAACTGAGTGTATTCTACCCAGCCAAGAGAGGCCTTCCTGATCCCAATTGGAGAGATCGTCCGATAGTTTCTTAAATAAAGATGGGTAATTGACCTCATATAACTGACTGATGTTGGCTGCCAGTCTGACCCCCAGGTAAGGTAAATGATTGGAGTTCCATGCGAACTTGTAAAGCTCCCTGAGGCGAAGTACAGATGGTTCAGGAGTAGAGATATTTAAGGCCGCTGATTTGGACCAGTTTACACACAGCCCGGAGGCCTCCCCAAACTCTTGGAGGAGATGGATAACTCGGGGGGTGGAGGTGAGGGGAGACAATATGAATAAGAGTAAATCATCAGCGAAGAGCGCACATTTGTGTATGCGGGAGCCACACTTCACCCCCTTGATGTATGTGTCATCTCTAATAGCGATCGTGAGGGATTCCATCGCAATAGCAAATACCAGAGGTGAAAGGGGGCATCCCTGTCTGGTTCCCTTAGAAATTGTAAAAGGGTCTGAAAAAAAGTTCTGAAGTTTGACCTGAGCGCTGGGGTTCAAATATAGGGCTTTCGGGGTTTGCGTGAATTTCGGGCCGAAGCCCCATCTATTAAGAATATCAAATATGTAGGACCAATTTACTGGATCAAACGCTTTTTGAAGGTCCACAGAGAGTAAATACCCCTCCTGGAGGGGACCCCCATCCCAACCTGAGTTGAGGAGAGCAATAATATCTACCGCTCTGCGGATCTGGTCCAGGCCCTACCTTCCCGGGATAAAGCCTACCTGATCCTTGTGGATATACAGACCTATAAACTTAGATAATCTGTTGGCCATGATTTTAGTTAGTATTTTAAGATCATTATTGATCAATGAGATAGGCCTATAATTGCTGACGTCCGAATGGTCTTTCCTGGGTTTGGGGATAACTGAAATGAAGGTCCGATTAGCCTCGGTTTCCAGCATGGACCCTCCCTGGAGTGAATTGAAAAACTTTGTTAAATAGGGAGCAATCAGGGGGCCAAAAGTCTTATAGTAGCCTGTGGAAAATCCATCAGGGCCAGGGGCGGAGCCCCTCTTGAGATTTTTAATAACCTCCAGGACCTCCGTTTCAGTGAACGGCAAATCTAGGGAGGCCATATGTTCCTCTGAGAGCTTGGGGAGATCAATATTATTTAAAAAAGAAGCGAGGGACGGGTGTGCCACTGTTTTCTCTGCTTTATATAAATTGGCATAAAAGTTTTGAAAGATTGCCATGATTCGTTGTGGATTCTGAGTTAACTCACCTGAGGAGTCCTTTATCTTTGGGAAGGAGAAGGACCGAAATCTGGGGGACAGCTTGGCAGCCAGCCTAGGGCCTATTTGGTCTCTTTGAAGGTAAAAATGAGCTCTGGACCATTGGATTTGTTTCTCGGCGCTCGTGGTCAGAGCAAGATTTAGAGCTACCTGCCCAGCTTCCAGTTGAGTTCTGGAGTGGGGTGTTGGGTTCTTCTTGTGGGATTTGGAGAGTTCGTGGAAGGCCTTCTCTAGCTTCTCTATGTCAATCTTCCTCTCCCTTCTGAGTCTGGCCGATAATTAAATAATCTTGCCCCTTAAAACCCCCTTATGAGCTGCCCATAATGTAGGCAGGGAGACTTCCCCGTTATCGTTCAATTGGAAGTATTCTCTGAGTTCCTTTTCTATCAAGGTGCAGTGAACTGGATTTTTAAAAAGAGTCTCATTCAAAAGCCAATGGGAATTTCTCCTCTGGCCAAGATCTGCTTTGATATGTATCGTAACTAACGAGTGGTCCGATAAAGGAGAGTCTTTGATGTAAGCTTTAGAGATCAGAGGGATAGCTTGGGCAGAAACAAAAGTATGGTCTATCCTAGCCATGCTATTATGGGGAGCAGAAAAATGAGTATAATCCCTCTTTTTGGGATTGAGTTCCCTCCAGATGTCTATGAACCCCAACGTGTGAAGAAGCTTGGCAAGTTTAAGGCTCTGTCTAGGTGGATGAAGAAGACGAGGGAGTCCTGACCCCGATTTGTCAAGCATTTGGTCCAGGGCAGTATTCGAATCCCCCCCCCCCCAGTATCACGGTCTCTTCTAGGTGGGGGGTGATGAGATTAATCAATTTATGTAGAAATTTTGCTTGGCCTTGGTTGGGAGCATAGTATGAAACGAGAGTAACCAGTGCACCCCCCAAGGTCCCCTTTAGGAGGATAAATCTGCCCTCTGGGTCTTTAATTTCCTTCAGGGAGGTGAAGACCACATACTTGGCAAAGAAGACACCCACCCCTCTAGTCTTATCTGGAGCATTTGCCAGAAAAAAATTGGGATATTTAGGGTGAATATACTTAGGATTATATTGTACCGTGAAGTGGGTTTCTTGTGAGAGCAGCACATCTAGGTGCTGGGAGTGGGCAAGAGTAAAGTATTTGTTCCTCTTCAGCTGGGAATTAAGGCCCTGGACATTGTGGGTTGCTATTCTCAAGAGAGATGGGGGATTAGAGGTCATTATTATGGGGCAGGGGGCGCGATTCATGCATCACTGAGAGAGAACTCACCTTGGGGCTTACCTGAATCTGAGAGCCGAGTGAACGACGCTTGCCCTGCGAGAGGGTTGGGGGGTTGGCCCAATGTGACTCAGCCAATAAAACTCTTCCCTGGAGCCTGAGTTGTGAGAGAAAGAACAGGAAAGGTAAGGAAAGCAAAAACGTAAAACAGAGTAAAAATAGAGAACTTGGGAGGGGAGCAGTGAGGGTCCACTGCGTGCCCCCTCAGAATCCTGGGATTGGGGGTTTTGAGGTGCGCCCCCAATCTCAGGATGTGAGAACTGTATGTCTGCCCAAACGGCAGTAATACATCTGTCCAAGGGAAAGCCAGCATCTGGTTCCCAAAAACAGAGGGAGGAGCATGACCACCCCTCCGGACAATCTCTTGGCCCCAAAAAGGGGGAAAAAAATGAACAGAGGATTCCCTATTGGACCGATATCAGATCTCCATAATCACAGACATTTAGGGGGATCTTGTAGACCATCACTATTAGTCTGGGAGAGCTCAGGAGAGGCAACCAGTATAGGACTTGTGACCGGAACATAGACTAATGCAAATTAAACAATAGATAAAATTTAGCTGGCAGCAACAGTAACTACAGCTTACAGGTCCGATATTTGCACTCAAGAAAATTAAACTGTACGACCTACAGAAGACTATCCCCCCCCTCCCCCTGCCCACCCAAAACCTCAGGAGAGCAAGGTGAGGGGGCGACAGCCCACAACAGACCGCCCAAACCAGTAAAAAAAAAAAAAAATTGAACACTCAGATCACCCAAAACAGAAGGGTGGCCTTTTAAAGATCAGGAGCTCCAGTGCCACCGGACTTGAAGAAATGCAGTCTGAAGACAAGAGTGAGGAGTCAGGGTGGGTGAGAGTCCTTGGCTCTTTTGGGTTGCTGTTTCCACCAGATTGGAGGGATAGGGCTCTGTGGGGAGGGCCGTTTGGAGGGGCCTGAACTCTTGGGGAGGGCAGTGGAGGAGGAATCCAGGGAGATTAAGCCTAATCAAAAGATGTTCCCCCTCCTGGAAAGTAGAGAAACCATATGTTTTGCCTTTGAAGGAAAAGGACAATCTAAACAGGAAAGACCACCAGTACTTGATGGTTGATTTAGATAAAACGGGAGCGGCTTCAGAGCTCTTATCTTTTGGATGGTAGTGGGAGACAGGTCCGCAAAGACTTGAATGGAGTGACCTTGTATGACCTTCTTCTTTAACACTGTAGAAATGTGGTTTAACCACAATGTCTCTAGGTAGACCGTTGGTACGAGGGGGTTGGAGGGCTCTGTGAGCTCTGTCGAGTTCCAGATGATGATCGGGTATGTCCGGAATAACTTCCTTGATAAATTCTCGGACCTCGCCACGGACTTCAGTAATGGCTTCCGGTAAGCCCCTAATCCGGAAATTGTATCGTCTAGAGCGGTTTTCCAGATCATCTATTTTGGATAGTGCTGAGTCCAATTGGTTCTGAAGGTCCTGGATGCGGTCCGTGTTCTGATTGATTCTTGCTACTGACTGGTCCGTTTTGTGTTCTATTGCATCTATCCGGGCTCCCAGGTTTTGTAGGTCGGCTTGAATGACTAAAGTGATTTGGGTGGTTGTTTGGCTTGAATGTATTCAGAAGCTTGCTCCCTGAGTGGTGTATTTATGATTTCATCTAGCGTTCTTTCTAGTAGAGAGACAGTGGATGCTGGTGAAAGGACCTGCACTGTGTTTTGTGCCCCTGGTAGCGGCCCGGGAGAGGAAAGGACTTGGGATCCCCCATCAGAGCCCGCTTCCATCTCCTCGCTGACCCCTGTTAATTGTTGTGCTCCAGTAAGCGTTTGGGAGGCCTTGGAGACCGGGTCATTGAATCCAGGTTGACGGGACAGATCCCTCCTTACTGCCCCTGATAGCATTATCTTTGACCAATGAAGAACCTCTAGTAGTCCCTGGAAGGAGCCCCTTTCTGACAGTAATATACTATCTCCCTTGCTGGCACAGGAGAGATTGCCCTGTGTTTAGCTTACTTAGGAAAGCTGCTGAGGCTTAATTTAGGAGGAGCAGAGTTAGAGGAGGTGGATGAGGGCCGGCTCTCCCTCAAGCGTCTGAGACGTGCACCTTAAGAAGTGAGTAGGCCTGAGCCAGGGCCTCGAGTGGACTGTCAGGTCCAGAAACGGGCCTTGCTGCCCTGCTGGTTGAACCCCCTCTCCTCTGGGGGTGTCCCCCGGCATCACTCTCTCCTGCAGCCCACGACGGGGAAAGCCTGTACTCCCCCAAGTGTCCACCCGCGAACCGCTCGCTCTCCACCGCACCCAGGCCGGAGCCACGGCCTCGCGTTTATGGGCGAGGCCGCGCGCGGGATCTGCAGTTAGGTCCGGCACACCGCTCCGATCCGAGGGAAGCCCCCACTGCGATCTCTCCCGGGGTGCTTTGGGTAGGGAATCCCGGCTCCTCAGATAGCTGTAGGGGGTGAGATGTCCGGAGAGGGTCGGAGCTCCCGGCTTAGACGACCATCCCGGGTCCCCCGCGCATGCGCACTTTTTTTTTTTTTTATAGAACATAAGTCTTTATTGGAATTTGTAACTGGAGAAACATGAAAAATAATCCATGGTACATTTTATATGGAAAAAGTGAACCCGTGCTAGAACATCTCTGGGTTTGTCTGCAGATAGTGATCTTTTTTTTTTTTAATATGTCTCAATATTTTGGGGGCTACCCCAATTAGAAAAAAAACAAACAAACAAAAAACAGTGTTGGCTACCTCCTCCTCCTCCACCACCACCACTTCCACCTACACCGCCACGGTCACCGCCTACTCCACATCCCCCTCCTTCTCCATTTTTTTTTTTGCGATTTTAAGTTATTTCCCTATCCACATTTGTTTGCAGGGCACTTGTCCTACTCATACCCCCATTTGACTTCCTTTTGAAGCCATCTAGCCCTTTCCAGGACTTTTTTAGAGCCATTTTAGTGCCCAAAAGTTTGGTCACCATTGACTTCTATAGGATTCGGGGTTCGGGGTCAAGTCCGGGTCAAGTTCGGGGCCGAACTCGAACTTCCAGGTGTCCGCGCAACTCTAGTCACAAGGACTGCAGGGGAGTTGCAGCGTGTTCTTTCTTTTTCCCTGACTTTGCCGCAACAGACCAGCATGCCACCCTGTGCCCAATGGAAGAGACTTTCCTGTTGCAAGGACATTTGGGTAAGGTTTGTGCCTGCATTAACTCTTTGAAGAGCCTGTTTGTCCGGGGAGGGGCCCCTCCCATCAGGAACTTTAAAGATGGACTGTTACATTGTGTTCTTTTTTTCCTTCGGTTACTGTTTCTGTCAGCAGGTTCTAATCCCCTCCTGAGAGAACAGACAGGAAAAATTACAATGTGGAGCAATATGTTGTCTCTTTATATTTCTGTGGACAGGATGCTAACCCCCTTCCCACAGAAATGGAGGGAAGTGTATAGGTAGGTTTAGGTGTAGGATGCATTACCTTTGTGTCAAGAATTCCTGTGAGCGGAGTGCCTTTTTCAAGGGAGAGGTGTTCCGGCTCAGAATGTGTATACTGTTTTACCTGCAGGGACCTCTAGCTGTGTTATTTCTGTACAAATGTAAATGTTGACCAGAGAGATTTATATATTTATGTACAGTTCCCCATCCAAATTGTTTCCCTTTTCCCTTCCTTTTATCTTATGGAATGCCCATGCTCCTGGGCCCAGGAGTTCTTTTTGTAAATTTCTCTACATAGGTGGGTGCTATAATGGTAGGATTTTTGTAGCACAGGTCATTTTAAGCAGGCCTAGCTGGAAGCTAGGCTTGTTTGTTTTGATTGTGTGGGCTGCGAGTGGCCTAGTAGCAGCTGGTGACTCACAGGCAGTATCACTGATTCCACCCTTTCTTTCTAGAGGCTTCTGGAGTGTTCTAGAAGGAGAAAGGAAGAAGAGGTGGAGCTTGCCTGGGGTGCTTGGGGAGCCCTGTCCAATCCCCAACCTGGATTGGCAGGGGGCAGGACTCCTTAAATGCCTAGGGTCAGCCCATCTGAGGAGGAGTTGTTCAGGTGGAAGAGATTGAGATGGAGCACTGAGGCTGTTGGGGCCTTGAAGCTCACAGTCTAGGGGGTGACCTTGGCCTGGGGCTCTGGTGCATCCAGGAGGAGTGAAAAGATACTGGAACAGAGGCACAGGGGAGAGCAAGGAAGGACAGTGGGGGAGAGTACTGCTGGCAAAGTCTCCAGGAGAGGAACAACTGGTCACAGCCAGAAGGGCTGGTGAGTACGGATGAGCCCCCAGTTCAAGTCGAACATATATTCGACTCGAACATCAGGTCAGGTATTCGCTCATTCATGGGAAATTTGAGCGCCCCATAATGCAGTGAAATCGTGGGGAAATGCCGCCCGTTGAGTGGCCAAAGCATGCACTTGATCTGCATGCTTTCACTAATCACAGCGTGCTTTACTGTGAGGGTCATGATTGGCCAAAGGCAGGGTGCCTTTGGCCAATCATTGCTCAGCTGGCTCAATCCACACCCACCCAATCCTTCACCAGCGGCCATATGTAGTGTGATAGAGTGGAGATAGGTTAGTTAGCGGCATTTAGACAGTTTAGTATACAGATAGTTAGATATACAGTGTAGACAGTACCAGCAATATACAGGCAGCGTAAGAATATATGTATATATATATATTCACAGCCTAGGCCTAGTGGCCCTGTGTATGTATATGTGTGTGTGTGTGTATATATATATATATATATATATACAGTATCTCAAAAAAGAGAGTACACTGAAGAAATTACGCTTTGCTCTTTGCTACAATGTAAAGTAGTGAGTGTACAGCTTGTATAACAGTGTACATTTGCTGTCCCCTCAAAATAACTCAACATACAGCCATTAATGTCTAAACTGCTGGCAACAAAAGTGAGTACAACACTAAGTGAAAATGTCCAAATTGGGATCAATTAGCCATTTTCTCTCCCCGGTGTCATGTGATTTGTTAGTGTTACAAGGTGTCAGGTGTGAATGGGGAGCAGGTGTGTTAAATTTGGTGTTTTCGCTCTCACTCTCTCATACTGGTCACTGGAAGTTCAACATGGCATCTCTTGGCAAAGAACTCTCTGAGGATCTGAAAATAAGTACTGTTGCTCTACATAAAGATGGCCTAGGCTATAAGAAGTTTGCCAAGACCCTGAAACTCAGGACAGGTTTCCCTCAGAACAGGCCTCACCAAAAGAAGTTTATGCATGTGCTCAGCGTCATATCCAGAGTTTGTCTTTGGGAAATAGACATATTAGTGCACCAGCATTGCTGCAGAAGTTGAAGGGGTGGGGGGTTAGCCTGTCAGTGCTCAGACCATACGCTGCACCCTGCATCAAATTGGTCTGCATGGCTGTTGTCCCAGAAGGAAGCCTCTTCTAAAGATGATGCACAAGAAAGCCCACAAACAGTTTGCTGAAGACAAGCAGACTAAAGACATGGATTACTGGAACCATGTCCTGTGGTCTGATGAGACCAAGATTAAATTATTTGGTTCAGATGGTGTCAAGCATGTGTGGTGGCAACCAGTTGAGGAATACAAAGACAAGTGTGTCTTGCCTATAGTCAAGCATGGTGGTGGCAGTGTCATGGTCTGGGGCTGCATGAGTGCTGCCAGCATTGGGGAGCTACAGTTCACTGAGGAAACCATGAGTGCCAATATGTACTGTGACATATTGAAGCAGAGCTTGATCCCCTCCCTTCGGATACTGGGCCGCAGGGCAGTATTCCAACATGGTAACGACCCCAAACACACCTCCAAGACGACTGCTCTCTTGCTAAAGAAGTTGAGGGTAAAGGTGATGGACTGGCCAAGCATGTTTCCAGACCTAAACCCTATTGAGCATATGTGGGGCATCCTCAAATGGAAGATGGAGGAGAGCAAGGTCTCTCACATTCACCAGCTCTGTGATGTTATCATGGAGGAGAAGAAGAGGACTCCAGTGGCAACCTGTGAATCTCTGGTGAACTCCATGCCAAAAAGGGTTAAGGCAGTGCTGGAAAATAATGGTGGCCACACAAAATATTGACACTTTGGGCCCAATTTGGACATTTTCACTTAGGGGGTGTACTCACTTTTGTTGCCAGTGGTTTAGACATTAATGGCTGTGTGTTGAGTTATTTTGAGAGGACAGCAAACTTACACTGTTATACAAGCTGTACACGCACTATTTTACATTGTAGCAAAGTGTCATTTCTTCAGTGTTGTCACATGAAAAGATATAATAAAGTATGTGAGGAGTGTACTCACTTTTGTGAGATACTGTATATATACATATATATATATATATATATATATACACACACATACATACATACATACACAGTCGTGCTCATAAGTTTTCATACCCTGACAGAATTTCTGATTTCTTGGCCATTTTTCAGAGAATATTAATGAGAACACAAAAACATTTCTTTCAGTCATGGTTAGTGTTTGGCTGAAACCATTTATTATCAGTAAACTGTGTTTACTCTTTTTAAATCACAATGACAGCAGAAACTACCCAAATGACCCTGACCAAAAGTTTACATACCCCAGTTCTTAATAAAGTGTATTGCCCCCTTTAATATCAATGACAGCTTGAAGTCTTTTGTGGTATTTGTGGATGAGGCTCTTTATCTTCTCAGATGGTAAAGCTGCCCATTCCTCTTGGCAAAAAACCCAGTTGTGGCTGAAATATTAGTTGGTCTACCTGACCGTGGTTTGGTCAACAGAACCCCTCATTTTCCACTTCTTGATTAGAGTTTGAACACTGCTGATTCTCAATTACTTGGATATCTTTTTATATCCCGTTCCTGTTTTATACAGTTCAACTACCTTTTTAACAATTATTTTGCTTTCCCCATGACTCAGAATCCAGAAACATCAGTGCAGCACTGGATGAAAGATGCAAGGGTCTGTCAGGAGTCAAGAAACTCATTGACCTTTTATACACACACACTTATTGCAAGTAAACAGATCACAGGTGAGGATGGTTACCTTTAATAACCATTCAAACCCCTTTGTGTCAACTTGTGTGCATGTTATCAGGCAAAAATCACCAGGGTATATAAACTTTTGATCAGGGTCATTTGGGTAGTTTCTGTTGTCGTTATGATTTAAAAAGAGTAAAAGCAGTTGATTAATAATAAATATCTTCAGCCAAACACTAACCATGAGTGAAAGAAATGTTTTTGTGTTCTCACTCATATTCTCTGAAAAATGGCCAAAAAATCATAAATTCTGCCAGGGTATGTAAACTTATGAGCACAACTGTATATCCCATAGTTTGTGGACTCTATAACTTTACTACAGACTAAATGAATAAATATATTGCACCAATCTTATCTCCAAATATCGCCCAAACCGTCCTCTTCGCTCCTCCCAAGACCTTCTGCTCTCTAGCTCCCTTGTCTCCTCCTCACATGCTCATCTCCAGGACTTCTCCAGAGCTGCTCCCATCCTCTGGAACTCTCTACCCCAATATGTCCGCCTATCCCCTACTCTGTCCACTTTTAGGCAATCCCTGAAAACTCATCTCTTCAAGGAGGCCTATCCTGTCTACAACTAACAATGGAATCTTCTACTCCCCTCATCAGTTCATCCCCCACTGTCCCTACCTTTTATTTCACCAGCCCTCCCCCCCTCTTAGATTGTAAGCTCAGAGGAGCAGGGCCCTCTAACCCTCTTGTTTTGAATTGTACTGTTGCTGTAATGTCTCTTTATATTGTAAAGCGCTGCGCAAACTGTTGGCGCTATATAAATCCTGTATAATATAATAATAATAAAGAGCCAATATATTGAAGATGTTTTATGACCAGAAGTTTTAGCCTGGTTCTATAGACTGGAATTTTTTTTATCTTATTGCATTCCCTGCATTAGGGTAAAAAATGTTTCAGTAGTTGTATTGCCCCCTCACCTCCCTGTGTACTTACCTGAGCCTGATCTGGATCCAGTGATGTGACAGTCTGCAGCTGCTCTCTCCCCTCTCTCTTACAGGCTTTGCTGAGGCAGCAGGAGCCATTGGCTCCTGCTGCTGTCAATCAAATCCTATCAGCAGAGAGCGAGGTGCGGGGCTGAGCCCTGCTGTGTGTGTCAATAGACATATACTGCCCTGCTTGATAGCCAGCCTGCAGGTGCCACCATAGGAAGTGGCTCCCTTTGGTGGCACACCATGAAGCAGAGAAGCCCAGAGCATCAGCCGGAGACCCAAGTAAAGCAGGTTCAGGACAGATCTGTGCAATACTGTTGTACAGAGCAGGTAATTTCAATATGTTTGTTATCTTAATAAAAAAATACGCTTTACAATCACTTTAATTTGGAAAGTACATACAACATCATAATTAATTGAAATGCCAATGCTTGGAAACATTGCCAATATCTTATTTCAGTCAATTCTTGTTTTATTGACTTTTTCAGTTATCCTGAAGCAATAGTGGGTAGGTATGTCAATTGCTCTGTTGTGTGCTATCCCATGCCCTACAAGAAAAGTTATCTGCAAGAAACAAAAAACAAAACAAAACAAAACAGGACTTTCAAGACATGACCACTCAGCAAATGAATCACATTGAACTTAAAATATAAAACAAATTCTTTATTGATGCACAGATGGTTAAAAAGCCATACAGGGCATTAAATATTAATCTACAGTATATTTTACACCCAAATATGAGCCTACATTAAGAGCCAGTAAATGGACTGTCCAGATGTACAGGTATCAATACAGGCATCACAGTTCAGATTCTGTTGGTGTCTTAAGGAGAATGCCCTCCTATGTCAACATGTTTTCCTAAAGAGCTTCATCAGGAGCTGGGTACTACAAATAATACATAAAATTACATTTATAATAATATTGCTGAGCAGATGTCTAGTAACATGTACACAAAAAGTAGGCAAAACTCACTGAAATATACAGTACATCCAATGCAGCTAGAAGCAATGGCATCACACGTGTCCCACGCATGGCTTCTGACAAACCAGGAGGATCCCCACAAAAAAGAGAACAACTAACCAACCAAGGTGGGAACAGACCATCAAACACTGGAAACAAAATAGAAAAGAAAGACATAGATTCTAAACTTCTATCCGTCAAGACGAAGGAGGTGAGGCACAAAAGGGTGAGAATAAGCAGGAAATATGCAAATATTAGACCATTTTATAATCAGTGGTGTAATGCAATCCCAATGTTGTTGGAAAAGTGAAGTTGAGATTTTGAGCTTGTCTATGCTCCAATATTACATACTCAGAAACAGGAAGTTCCAGGAGACCAGTCTTCTGATCTGCACAATTTTTTTCAGAGTGAGGATTCAACTGTGCTGTGATGAAAATAAGGCTGGTAAATAAAAGCAAGTATATATACACAATGGTGTACCTAAGATCATACAGTTTCATATTTAGTTTAACGATCAGCCACCCCCTTCCTTTGACAGCCCCACAACACTTTACTTACCAAGAAATATATTTGACTTACATTTCTTCAGAATACACCAACCCTTTGGTTCCAAAAAGATCCTTCATAGCAGACTGTTATCAACCAGTGTACGGTAGTAATGTTAAACCATGCATTCCTTGTGATCAAACATTTCCCATCATGCAGTCACCCAGTCTCTAAAGACTTGCTTTGTGAATAAACCCATCCAGCCTTAAAGGGGTTGTAAACCCTCACAGTTTTTCACCTTAATGCATTCTATGCATTAAGGTGAAAAACCATTTATGTTGCAGCTGCCCCCCAGAGCCCCCCTTTTACTTACCTGAGCCTGATTGTCCCCACGCTGGGGACAAGCATAGTAGCTCCATCCGTGGGCTCCAGTCCTCATTGGATAGATTGATAGCAGGGGAGCCAATGGGGGCGGGGCAGAGTCCTGCTGTCTGTGTCAATGGACGCAGCAGCAGGACACAGGAGCGTGCCCACATGAGTGCCTCCAGGGAAAGCGCTTCCCTGATGGGGCACTCAAGAAGAGGAGGAGTCAGGAGCGCCGCTGGGGGACCCCAGAAGAGGAGGATCAGGGCTACTCTGTGCAAAACCGCTGCACAGAGGAGGTAAGTATGACATATTTGTTATTTAAAATAAAAACCAAACCTTTACTGTTGCTTTAAGAAGATTTGTGTTTAGAAGCTGTATCTTGACTCCGCTGAACTGAAAGATGGGGGGCTTGCCTGAAATGTGACCTTTGTGCACTGGGCACTCTGCATTGTAGTACAGTCCAGGTCTTTGTTTACTGTATTAGTTGCAAAACATTCTCCATATTCAAAGCTGTGGCATATGCTCTAGTAATCCTACCTTTACCATACCCTTCCTCTGTTGATGAAGTAAGGAGGAAAAAGAGCATTTAAATTGATTGTGTTGGTGCCTTGCTGTGTTTTTAATGTTTTTTGTTTCAACAATTCCTAATAAAATTTACTACAGTATGATATTACCTTTGGGTTTTCTTGCTCACTCCTTTTGAGTGAATGAGAATTCACAATATAGACATCCATAAGTGGGCTGACATTTGGATTCCTAAGAACATTCCAAAGTCTGTGTATTGGATATAATATCCACAGTTTTTGGCTGCTTTATCAGCCACAACCATCTGGTGAGTGCAAATTTCACCTGGGCACGTGGAAGAGCACTTTTTCATGTTAAGAAGAAAGGTTACTTTATATATTATTTCACAGTGATTGAGGATTTCTTTATAATAAAGTTGGGCTCTATATCATATTTAACAATGTTTTTGATTTATTGTATCACAGGTTATTGCACACAAATTAAATAGAAATGCTAGCACCTACCTTTTGTTGATTTTTGTATAAATAGATATAAGCATCCCTGCCAGTGTTAAATGGTTTGTCTCATCCTTGTAATTGTAAGAGAGCTTGTTCTGTTGAAAAGCAGCAGACTTGCTGACTGAATTACCTGATGAAAACAGAAAGGCTAAAAAAGGAAATTAATGCAGCCATCACAACTAAGAATTGGTAAGTTGTTTGTTTTTGGGTTTAATACTGCTTTAACCCTTGGATCAGGCATCTTTATTTAGCCACTTGCATGACTGCACACTATTGTTTATTTTCCATATTGTTTGGCTCCCTTGCACCTTGGGATCTCAGATTCCTACGCTGGTAGACATATATCCTTGAAAGGGGTATCCCTTTTCCTCCCACTCTATTCTCAGCAGTGGAGTCTTTTTTTTTTAGAAACATAGAAAAGTGAAGGCAGAAAAAGACTGAATATGTAAGCTGCCTGGAGAGGATGTGGGAGAGAAGAGCTCCAAGATTCCAGGCCGTAATCCATTGCCATCCTCAGTTCTGCTTACAGGGTGAGCACAGCAAACTCCACATCTTGCTCCCCCTCAACCTCTGCTTGGTCCTGGTCCAAAAATTGGACGGATTGGTCACCCCCCATGGCCGTGAGTGAGGCTGTAATATCCCATACACAGCTGCCATCTTTGAGGACTCCCGGCCATAATCCATCGCCATCCTCGGTTCTGCTGACAGGATGAGCACAGCAAGCCCCACATCTTGCTCTCCCTCAACCCCTGCTTGGTCCTGGTCCAAAAATTGGACAGATTGGTCACCCCTCGGTGCCGCAGTCTTGGTACACCCATCCCTTTCCTCAGTGCTGCCATAAGACTCAAACGGCCCTTCTCATTAAAGAATTCCTTGGGGCAATATAAATCGCAGATAATAACATAGAAAAAGACCCCCAAAGAGACTTGTACAACCCTCAGGCTAAAATGGATGCTTAGATCTGGAGCCTCGGCCGATAAAGGAATAAATAACTGTATAGCAGAGACTAAAAAGATACTAACACAGTATAAATATGGGAAAACCGAATCGGAGCAGATCCTCATCCCGCTCCAGATCCCCACAGAGTGCAGAAACACAACAAAGCAGACAAAATACTGAAAAACGCAGGCCCCTAACAAACGCAGCATAATTGCCTGCCCCACAATCCATAGCAACAGAGCCCATTACATACCATCAGCAGGTGCAACAGAATCCAGGCATGAAAAGAGACTTGGCTTCTTTTCAATCACCCACACAACAATACTACATATACAGCAGACTCAACCAGCTCTGAGCCTAAATGATTTACATGCAGTTGCAAAAGACATAAAGGATTCATTCACAGCTGCCTTCTCTGCAGCCATAGCAGAACTCAGGCATGATGTACAAGCTATTAAAGATAGAGTACAAGATGTCGAAGTCACTGCTGCTCAACATGAAATACAATTAAATCAGTTTCAAAATATGCAAGATTCATGTACCTTGCAATTAAGAGACATGCAAAGACACATGGAAGACCTGGACAACAGAGAACGTAGAAACAATCTATGAGTACATGGAGTCCCAGAGTCGATTGAATACAACCAAATACAGCAAACAGTAACAACCATCTTTAATAACCTCCTAGACAGACCAGCCACAGAATGCATTGAGATGAAAAGAATACACCGAGCCTTACGGCCAAAAGCAAGAGACTCTGACCCTCCATGAGACATAATATGCTGCCTAACCAGTTTTCGCACGAAGGAAGAAATCCTTAGAAAGGCTCGCAACCGAATACACATTACCCATGAATCAGCTGATATAAAAATATACCAAGACCTATCAAACATAACCCTACAACATCGCAAAGATCTCAGACCACTCCTTGACGTTTTGCGGACAAGAGAGATCCACTACAAATGAAAATTTCCTTTCTGCCTCTGACCATCTACAGCTGGAAGAACAGCTTTATAAAAAATTCCAGAAGACCTCCCACAATTCTGCGAACGTCTGGGAATCCCTATGGTCCATATTCCATATATGGCATATCCATATGCAATAGCAAGATTATAACAGTTAAAACAGGCAATGATTCACTCATCAACCAATACTAGTTAAGTCTAATTACAAGACATATTGGTGCATAGAATCATTCCGCTCCCCCTCAGATACAGAATATCCTAAGATAACATATTGTTCAAAAATAGTTAATACAAACACAGAATGACCACTAGAGGTCTCCTAGATCCCTTATGAATGCTATCTGATAGTTAAAATGTTAAACTGTTATACATTGTTGTATTTTATGTTATATTCACACATGTTTAATACAAAGAGAAGAGTGAGACAAGAACAGGGGAATGGATATGATATAAGTAGAATTGAGCGAACACCTGGATGTTCGGGTTCGGTGGGTTCGGCCGAATTTCACGAAAAAGTTCGGGTTCGGTACCGAACTTGACCCGAACTTGACCCCGAACCCCATTGAAGTCAATGGGGACCCAAACTTTTCTGCACAAAAACGACTGTAAAAAAGTCCTGGAAAGTGCTAGAGGGCTGCAAAAGGAAGTAAAATGATTTTAGAACAATAATCTGTCCCTTACAGCAACAGCAGAAACTTGACCCTATAGAACTAGGAGATGATTTTAGAACAATAATCTGTCCCTTACAGCAACAGCAGGAACCTGACCCTATAGGAGTAGGCAATGATTTTAGAACAATAATCTGTCAGACGACAACGACATTCCCTGTCTAATAACAAGATTTTAGTAAAATGAAGGAAAACGTCGGGAGATCGTGAAAGGTCCTGAAAAAATGTCAGCAAAAACACGTCTTTTCAAACCCAGGGGTAACTGAAGTTACCCCAAGCCCCAGTTCAAGCCCAGTTCAAGCCATGGCTTGGGCTTGAAAAAGCACTTTAAGCCGGCTTGGGTGGCTTGGGCTTGTAGGTCCACAAGCGAGTTAAGATGAATATAGTATAGGTAAGGGGACAAGAACAGAGTGAGAAGAGAAACATAATTTGTACACACTTATATTGTATTTTATGTTGTTACATATTGA
>BLSH010302774.1:24584-55693 GCA_018402905.1 Glandirana rugosa | reverse complement strand
AGTGCTCTCCAGCCCCCCCCCCAGTCCTATCTTGTCCTCCCCAGTGCTCCCCAATCCCTCCCGGTGACCTCCAGCCTTCCCAGTCCTATCCTGTCCTCCCCAGTGTTCCCCAGTCCCCCACCCCCATTGCTCTCCAATCCCTCCTCAGTGCTCTCTAGCCCCCCCCCCCCCAGTGCTCTCCAGTTCCCACTGCGTTTTCTGGCCCCCCTAATGCTCTTTTATCTTCTATCATGTCCTCAGTCTCTGACCATCTCCTGTATCACGTCCTCAGTCTCTGACCTTCTCCTGTATCATGTTCTCAGTCTCTGACCATCCCCTACATAATGTCCTCAGTCTCTGACCATCTCCTGTATCATGTCTGCAGTCTCTAACCATCTGTATCATGTCTGCAGCCTCCAAACCTCTCTTGTATCATGTCTGCAGCCTCTGACCATCTCCTGTACCATGTCTGCATTCTCTGACCATCTCCTGTATTATGTCTGCAGTCTCTGAGCATCTCCTATGCCATGTCTGCAGCCTCTAACCATCTTTTGTATCATTTCGGCAGCCTCTGAGCATCTCTTGTACCAGGTCTGCAGCCTCTGAGCATCTCCTGTATCATGTCTGCAGTCTCTGACCATCTCCTGTATCATGTCATCAGTCTCTGAGCATCTCTTGTATCATATCTGCAGTCTCTGACTAGCTCTTGTATTATGTCTGCAGTCCCTGACCATCGCCTGTATCATGTCTGCAGTCTCTGACCATCTCCTGTATCATGTCTGCAGTCTCTGACCATCTCCTGTATCATGTCTGCAGTCTCTAACCATCTCCTGTATCCTGTCTGCAGTCTCTGACCATCTCTTGTATCACGTCCTCAGTCTCTGACCATCTCCTGTATCAAGTCTGCAGTCTCTGACCATCTCCTATATCATGTCTGCAGTCTCTGAGCATCTCCTGTATCATGTCTGCAGTTTCTGACTAGCTCTTGTATCATGTCTGCAGTCTCTGACCATCTCCTGTATCATGTCTGCAGTCTCTGACCATCTCCTGTATCATGTCCTCAGTCTCTAACCATCTCCTGTATCATGTTCTCAGTCTCTGACCTTCTCCTGTATCATGTCAGCAGTCTCTAAACATCTCCTGTATCATGTCTGCAGCCTCTGACCATCTCCTGTACCATGTCTGCATTCTCTGACCATCTCCTGTATTATGTCTGCAGTCTCTGAGCAGATCATATGCCATGTCTGCAGCCTCTAACCATCTTTTGTATCATTTCTGCAGTCTCTGACTATCTCTTGTATCATGTCTGCATTCCCTGACCATCTCCTGTATCATGTCTGCAGTCTCTGACCATCTCTTGTATCATGTCAGCAGCCTCTTACTATCACCTGTATCATGTCTGCAGTCTCTGACTATCTCCTGTATAATGTCCTCAGTCTCTGACCATCTCCTGTATCATGTCTTCAGTCTCTAACCATCTCCTGTATTATGTCTGCAGTCTCTGAGCATCTCCTGTATTATGTCTGCAGCCTCTAACCATCTCTTATATCATGTCTACAGCCTCTGAGCATCTACTGTACCAGGTCTGCAGCCTCTGAGCATCTCCTGTATCAAGTCTGCAGTCTCTGACCATCTCCTATATCATGTCTTCAGTCTCTGAGCATCTCCTGTATCATGTCTGCAGTTTCTGACTAGCTCTTGTATCATGTCTGCAGTCCCTGACCATCTCCTGTATCATGTCTGCAGTCTCTGACCATCTCCTGTATCATGTCTGCAGTCTCCGACCATCTCTTATATCATGTCCTCAGTCTCGGACCATCTACTGTACCATGTCCTCAGTCTCGGACCATCTTCTGTATCATGTCTGCAGTCTCTGACCATCTCTTGTATCTCTTGAGGGATACAGAAAATTCTGGTTGGGGATGGGGATACATTGTGAAGAGGGATGGATGATGCTGGGTTGGGATGGGGATTCATTGGAGAGGGATGGATGATGCTGGACTGGGGTGGGGATACATTGTGGAGAGGGATGGATGATACTGGCCCTATCCTGTCCTCCCCAGTGCTCTCCAGCCCCCCTAGTCCTATCTTGTCCTCGCCAGTGCTCTCCAGCCCTCCCAGTCCTATCATGTCCTCCCCAGTGCTCTCCAATCCCCCAGTGCTCTCCAGCCCCGCACCCCCAGTCTTATTCTATCCTCCCCAGTGCTCTCCAACCCCCCAGTGCTCTCCAGCCCCCCCAGTCCTATCTTGTCCTCCCCAGTGCTCCCCAATCCCCCCCCCCTGTGCTTTCCAGCCCTCCCAGTCCTATCCTGTCCTCCCCAGTGCT
Source organism: Glandirana rugosa (assembly GCA_018402905.1). NCBI lineage: Eukaryota > Metazoa > Chordata > Amphibia > Anura > Ranidae > Glandirana > Glandirana rugosa. The sequence goes on along the minus strand of BLSH010302774.1, from coordinate 53,388 downwards.
CCCCAGTCCTCCACCCAAAGTGCTTTCCAATCCCTCCTCAGTGCTCTCTAGCCCCCCCCCCCAGTGCTCTCCAGTTCCCCCTGTGTTACCTGGCCCTGCTAATGCTCTTCTATCTTCTATCATGTCCTCAGTCTCTGACCATCTCCTGTATCATGTCCTCAGTCTCTAACCATCTCCTGTATCATGTCCTCAGTCTCTGACCATCTCCTGTATCATGTCCTCAGTCTCTGACCGTCTCCATTATCATGTCTGCAGTCTCTAACCATCTCCTGTATCATGTCTGCAGCCTCTAACCATCTCTTGTATCATGTCTGCAGCCTCTGACCATCTCCTGTAACATGTCTGCAGTCTCTGACCATCTCCTATATCATGTCTGCAGTCTCTGAGCATCTCCTTTGTCATGTCTGCAGTCTCTAACCATCTCTTGTATCATGTCTGCAGCCTCTGCGCATCTCCTGTACTAAGTCTGCAGCCTCTGAGCATCTCCTGTATCATGTCTGCAGTCTCTGACCACCTCCTGTATCATGTCTTCAGTCTCTGAGCATCTCCTGTATCATGTTTGCAGTCTCTGACTAGGTCTTGTATCATGTCTGCAGTCTCTAACCGTCTCCTGTATCATGTCTGCAGTCTCTGACCATCTCCTGTATCATGTTTGCAGTCTCTTACTATTTCCTGTATCATGTCCTCAGTCTCTGACCATCTCTTGTATCATGTCTGCAGTCTCATAACCATCTCCTGTATCATGTCTGCAGTCTCTGTCCATCTCTTGTATCATGTCCTCAGTCTCAGACCATCTCCTGTATCATGTCCTCAGTCTCGGACCATCTCCTGTATCATGTCCACAGTCTCTGACCATCTCTTGTATCATGACTGCAGCCTCTGACCATCTCCTGTACCATGTCTGCAGTCTCTGATCATCTCCTGTATTATGTCTGCAGTCTCTGAGCATCTCCTGTATCATGTCTTCAACCTCTAACCATCTCCTGTATCATGTCCTCAGTCTCGGACCATCTCCTGTATCATGTCCGCAGTCTCTGAACATCTCTTGTATCATGTCTGCAGCCTCTGACCATCTCCATTACCATGTCTGCAGTCTCTGACCATCTCCTGTATTATGTCTGCAGTCTCTGAGCATCTCCTGTATCATGTCTGCAGCCTCTAACCATCTCTTGTATCATGTCTACAGCCTCTGAGCATCTCCTGTACCAGGTCTGCAGCCTCTGAGCATCTCCTGTATCATGTCTGCAGTCTCTGACTAGCTCTTGTATCATGTCTGCAGTTGGGATGGGGATTCATTAGGAGAGGGATGGATGATGCTGGGCTGGGATGGGGATACATTGTGGAGAGGGATGGATGATACTGGCCCTATCCTGTCCTCCCCAGTGCTCTCCAGCCCCCTAGTCCTATCTTGTCCTCGCCAGTGCTCTCCAGCCCCCCCCAGTCCTATCATGTCCTCCCCAGTGCTCTCCAATCCTCCAGTGCTCTCCAGCCCCGCACCCCCAGTCCTATTCTATCCTCCCCAGTGCTCTCCAACCCCCCAGTGCTCTCCAGCCCCCCCAGTCCTATCCTGTCCTCCCAAGTGCTCCCCAATCCCCCCCCCTGTGCTTTCCAGCCCTCCCAGTCCTATCCTGTCTTCCCCAGTGCTCCCCAGTCCCCCACCCAAAGTGCTTTCCAATCCCTCCTCAGTGCTCTCTAGCCCCCCCCCCCCCCAGTGTTCTCCAGTTCCCCCTGTGTTACCTGGCCCCGCTAATGCTCTTCTATCTTCTATCATGTCCTCAGTCTCTGACCATCTCCTGTATCATGTCCTCAGTCTCTAACCATCTCCTGTATCATGTCCTCAGTCTCTGACCATCTCCTGTATCATGTCCTCAGTCTCTGACCGTCTCCATTATCATGTCTGCAGTCTCTAAACATCTCCTGTATCATGTCTGCAGCCTCTAACCATCTCTTGTATCATGTCTGCAGCCTCTGACCATCTCCTGTAACATGTCTGCAGTCTCTGAGCATCTCCTTTGTCATGTCTGCAGTCTCTAACCATCTCTTGTATCATGTCTGCAGCCTCTGCGCATCTCCTGTACTAAGTCTGCAGCCTCTGAGCATCTCCTGTATCATGTCTGCAGTCTCTGACCACCTCCTGTATCATGTCTTCAGTCTCTGAACATCTCCTGTATCATGTTTGCAGTCTCTGACTAGGTCTTGTATCATGTCTGCAGTCTCTAACCGTCTCCTGTATCACGTCTGCAGTCTCTGACCATCTCCTGTATCATGTCTGCAGTCTCTTACTATCTCCTGTATCATGTCTGCAGTCTCTGTCCATCTCTTGTATCATGTCCTCAGTCTCAGACCATATCCTGTATCATGTCCTCAGTCTCGGACCATCTCCTTTATCATGTCCACAGTCTCTGACCATCTCTTGTATCATGTCTGCAGCCTCTGACCATCTCCTGTACCATATCTGCAGTCTCTGATCATCTCCTGTATTATGTCTGCAGTCTCTGAGCATCTCCTGTATCATGTCTTCAGCCTCTAACCATCTCCTGTATCATGTCCTCAGTCTCGGACCATCTCCTGTATCATGTCCGCAGTCTCTGAACATCTCTTGTATCATGTCTGCAGCCTCTGACCATCTCCATTACCATGTCTGCAGTCTCTGACCATTTCCTGTATTATGTCTACAGCCTCTGAGCATCTCCTGTACCAGGTCTGCAGCCTCTGAGCATCTCCTGTATCATGTCTGCAATCTCTGACTATTTCTTGTATCATGTCTGCAGTCTCTGACCATCTCCTGTATCATGTCTGCAGTCTCTGACCATCTCCTGTCTCATGTCTGCAGTCTCTGACTATCTCCTGTATAATGTCCTCAGTCTCTGACCATCTCCTGTATCATGTCTGCAGTCTCTAACCATCTCCTGTATCATGTCTGCAGTCTCTGAGCATCTCCTGTATCATGTCTGCAGTCTCTGACTCGCTCTTGTATCATGTCTGTAGTCTCTGACCATCTCCTTTATCATGTCTGCAGTCTCTGACCATCTCCTGTATCATGTCTGCAGTCTCTGACCATCTCCTGTCTCATGTCTGCAGTCTCTGACTATGTCCGGTATAATGTCCTCAGTCTCTGACCATCTCCTGTATCATGTCTGCAGTCTCTAACCATCTTCTGTATCATGTCTGCAGTCTCTGACCATCTCCTGTATCATGTCCTCAGTCTCGGACCATCTTTTGTATCATGTCTGCAGGCTCTGACCATCTCTTGTATCTCTTGAGGGATACAGAAAATTCTGGATGGGGATGGGGATACATTGTGTGGAGGGATGGATGATGCTGGGTTGGAATGGGGATACATTGGGAGAGGGATGGATGATGCTGGGGTGGGATGGGGATACATTGTGGAGAGGGATGGGTAATACTGGTCCTATCCTCTCCTCCCCAGTGGTCTCTAGCCCCCCTAGTCCTATCCTGTCCTCGCCAGTGCTCTCCAGCCCACCCAGTCCTATCCTGTCATCCCCAGTGCTCTCCAATCCATCAGTTCTCTCCGGCCTCCCACCCCCAGTCCTATCCTGTCCTCCCCAGTTCTCTCAAATCCCCCCCAGTGCTCTCCAGCCCCCCCAGTCCTATCCTGTCCTCCCCAGTGCTCCCCAGTCCCCCACCCCCAGTGCTCTCCAATCCCTCCTCAGTGCTCTCTAGCCCCCCCCCCCAGTGCTCTCCAGTTCCCCCCTGTGTTTTTTGGCCCCCCCTAATGCTCTTCTATCTTCTATCATGTCCTCAGTCTCTGACCATCTCCTGTATCATGTCCTCAGTCTCTGACCGTCTCCTGTATCATGTCCTCAGTTTCTGACCATCTCCTGTATCATGTCCTCAGTCTCTGACCATCTCCTGTATCATGTACTCAGTCTCTGACCTTCTCCTGTATCATGTTCTCAGTCTCTGACAATCCCCTGCATCATGTCCTCAGTCTCTAACCATCTCTTGTATCATGTCCTCAGTCTCTGACCATCTCTTGTATCATGTCCTCAGTCTCTGACCATCTCCTGTATCATGTCCTCAGTCTCTAACCATCTCCTGTATCATGTCTGCAGCCTCTAACCATCTCTTGCATCATGTCTACAGCCTCTAACCATCTCCTGTATTATGTCGGCAGTCTCTGAGCATCTCCTATGTCATTTCTGCAGCCTCTAACCATCTCTTGTATCATGTCTGCAGCCTCGGAGCATCTCCTGTAACAGGTCTGCAGCCTCTGATCATCTTCTGTATCATGTCTTCAGTCTCTGAGCATCTCCTGTATCATGTCTGCAGTCTCTGACTAGCTCTTGTATCACGTCTGTAGTCCCTGATCATCTCCTGTATCATGTCTGCAGTCTCTGACCATCTCCTGTATCATGTCTGCATTCTCTTACTATCTCTTGTATCATGTCCTCAGTCTCTGACCATCTCCTGTATCATGTCTACAGTCTCTAACCATCTCCTTCATCATGTCTGCAGTCTCTGACCATCTCTTGTATCATGTCCTCAGTCTCTGACCATCTCCTGTATCATGTCCTCAGTCTTGGACCATCTCCTGTATCATGTCTTCAGTCTCTGACCATCTCTTGTATCATGTCTGCAGCCTGTGACCATCTCCTGTACCATGTCTGCAGTCTCTGACCATCTCCTGTATCATGTCTGCAGTCTCTGACTATCTCCTGTATAATGTCCTCAGTCTCTGACCATCTCCTGTATCATGTCTTCAGTCTCTAACCATCTCCTGTATTATGTCTGCAGTCTCTGAGCATCTCCTGTATCATGTGTGCAGCCTCTAACCATCTCTTGTATCATATCTGCAGCCTCTGAGCATCTCCTGTGCCAGGTCTGCAGCCTCTGAGCATCTCCTGTATCATGTCTGCAGTCTCTGACCATCTCCTGTATCATGTCTTCAGTCTCTGAGCATCTCCTGTATCATGTCTGCAGTCTCTGACTAGCTCTTGTAACATGTCTGCAGTCCCTTACCATCTTCTGTATCATGTCTGCAGTCTCTGACCATCTCCTGTATCATGTCTGCAGTCTCTGACCATCTCTTGTATCATGTCTGCAGTCTCTGACCATCTCTTGTATCATGTCCTCAGTCTCTGACCATCTCCTGTATCATGCCCTCAGTCTCGGACCATCTGCTGTATAATGTTTGCAGTCTCTGACCATCTCTTGTATCTCTTGAGGGATACAGAAAATTCTGGGTGGGGATGGGGATACATTTTGGAGAGGGATGGATGATGCTGGGTTGGGATGGGGATACATTGGGAGAGGGATGGATGATGCTGGGCTGGGGTGGGGATACATTGTGGAGAGGGATGGATGATCCTGGTCCTATCCTGTCCTCGCCAGTGCTCTCCAGCCCCCCTGTCCTATCCTGTCCTCCCCAGTACTCTCCAATCCCCCAGTGCTCTCCAGCCCCCCTCCCCCAGTCCTATCCTGTCCTCCCCAGTGCTCTCCAATCCCCCCAGTGTTCTCCAGACTCCCCAGTCCTATTCTGTCCTCCCCAGTGCTCCCCAATCCCCCCCCCCGTAGCTCTCCAGCCCTCCCAGTCCTATCCTGTCCTTCCCAGTGCTCCCAGTCCCCCACCCCCAGTGCTCTCTAATCCCTCCTCAGTGCTCTCTAGCCCCCCCAGTGCTCTTTAGTTCCCCCTGTGTTTTCTGCCCCCCCTAATGCTTTTCTATCTTCTATCATGTCCTCAGTCTCTGACCATCTCCTGTATCACGTCCTCAGTCTCTGACCATCTCCTGTATCATGTCCTCAGTCTCTGACCATCTCCTGTATCATGTCCTCAGTCTCTGACCTTCTCCTGTATCATGTTCTCAGTCTCTGACCATCCCCTGCATCATGTCCTCAGTCTCTAACCATCTCTTGTATCATATCCTCAGTCTCTGACCATATCCTGTATCATGTCTGCAGTCTCTAACCATCTCCTGTATCATGTCTGCAGCCTCTAACCATCTCTTGTATCATGTCTGCAGCCTCTGACCATCTCCTGTACCATGTCTGCAGTCTCTGACCATCTCCTGTATCATGCCTCAGTCTCTGACCATCTCCTATATCATGTCTTCAGTCTCTAACCATCTCCTGTATTATGTCTGCAGCCTCTGAGCATCTCCTATGTCATTTCTGCAGCCTCTAACCATCTCTTGTATCATGTGTGCCTCTGAGCATCTCCTTACCAGGTCTGCAGCATCTGAGCATCTCCTGTATCATGTCTTCAGTCTCTGAGCATCTCCTGTATCATGTCTGCAGTCTCTGACTAGCTCTTGTATCATGTCTGCAGTCCCTGACCATCTCCTGTATCATGTCTGCAGTCTATGACCATCTCCTGTATCATGTCTGCAGTCTCTTACTATCTCCTGTATCATGTCCTCAGTCTCTGAGCATCTCCTGTATCATGTCTGCAGTCTCTGACTAGCTCTTGTATCATGTCTGCAGTCCCTGACCATCTCCTGTATCATGTCTGCAGTCTCTGACCATCTCCTGTATCATGTCTGCAGTCTCTTACTATCTCCTGTATCATGTCCTCAGTCTCTGACCATCTACTGTATCATGTCTGCAGTCTCTTACTATCTCCTGTATCATGTCCTCAGTCTCTGACCATCTCATGTATCATGTCTGCAGTCTCTAACTATCTCCTGTATCATGTCTGCAGTCTCTGACCATCTCCTGTATCATGTCTTCAGTCTCGGAACATCTCCTGTATCATGTCTGCAGTCTCTGACCATCTCTTGTATCATGTCTGCAGCCTCTGACCATCTCCTGTACCATGTCTGCAGTCTCTGAACATCTCCTGTATCATGTCTGCAGTCTCTGACCATCTCTTGTATCATGTCTGCAGCCTCTGACCAACTCCTGTACCATGTTTTCAGTCTCTAACCATCTCCTGTATTATGTCTGCAGTCTCTGAGCATCTCCTGTATCATGTCTGCAGCCTCTAACCATCTCTTGTATCATGTCTGCAGCCTCTGAGCATCTCCTGTACCAAGTCTGCAGCCTCTGAGCATCTCCTGTATCATGTCTGCAGTCTCTGACCTCTCCTGTATCATGTCTTCCGTCTCTGAGCATCTCCTGTATCATGTCTGCAGTCTCTGACCATCTCCTGTATCATGTCTGCAGTCTCTAACCATCTCCTGTATCATGTCTGCAGTCTCTGACCATCTCCTGTATCATGTCTGCAGTCTCTGACTATCTCCTATATACTGTCCTCAGTCTCTGACCATCTCCTGTATCATGTGTGCAGTCTCTAACCATCTCCTGTATCATGTCTGCAGTCTCTGACCATCTCTTGTATCATGTCCTCAGTCTCTGACCATCTCCTGTATCATGTCCTCAGTCTCAGACCATCTCCTGTATCATGTCTGCAGTCTCTGACCATCTCTTGTATCTCTTGAGGGATACAGAAAATTCTGGGTGGGGATGGGTGTACATTGTGGAGAGGGATGGATGATGCTGGGTTGGGATGGGGATACATTGGGAGAGGGATGGATGATGCTGGGCTGGGATGGGGATACATTGTGGAGAGGGATGGATGACACTGGGTGGAGATGGAGATACATTGTGGAAAGGGATGCACATTATCCTTGGCGAGGATGGGGATACATTTATTTTTGAGGTGAGGGGGGATCTTGCGTGAGTTCCCACACTTTTTTCCCCAGGACTTGACCCCTGCCCCACTCGTACACATTCTGTGAGATAAAGCTGAATTTCTTTTTCATGTCTAGGTTTAGAAGATCCCTAAGTTCATCTCTCTTTAGGGTATGTGCCGCTAGGTGCTTTTTGTGCAGGGATAGCTTATGTTTCTGCTCAAGGTCAGAAACCTGTTGTAGTAATTCTTTGAGTTGAATGTCATGTTCCCTCTTTATACTCACACCAAGTTCAATTAGTCTACCCTTCATCGTAGCTTTATGAGCTTCCCATATGATGGAGGGAGAAGTTTCCGGCGAGGTATTCTCCTCGAAGTCATGGACGAAGACAAAAGGGAAACATCCACAGAATTTGAGAGCAGAGAATCATTGAGCCTTCAACTGTTGGTGCAAGGTGGTAAGGAGGGAAGTGACAGGCAGAAAGAAACAGGAGCATGATCCAAGAGGGTTGCGTTACCTATTGAAGCAGAGTGCAGTAGGGGGAGATGAAAGTGATCTATAAAGATATTATCTATTCTGGAGTATGTGATGTGTTTTAGAAAAGTATGAGTAATCTTTAACTTTAGGGTGTAGTAATGGCCAAGCATCTATTAGTTTTGAGTTATAAAGCCTTTTTTTTATGAAAGATAAGCATTTAAACGAGATCGTGGAGTGGCCCTGGGAAGTGTCTAAAATGGGGTCTAGTGGCATATTGATGTCTCATGCAAGGATAGTGACCCCTTTAGCGAAGTCTGCTAATTTTATCAAAATATGGTTTAAAAAAGCGGGTTGGTTAATATTCGACAGTATATATTTGCCAAAGTGCACTGGGTGTTACCTATAGAGCCCTTGAGAAAGAGAAAGGGGCCATGATCATCCGCTATCATCTCTGCAATTTGGAAAGCACATTCCTACTAAACCCAATGGTCACTCCTTTTGCTTTATTGGTGTCAGAGAGGCTGTAATACCATGTTGGAAATTGAGGAGAGTACAATTTAACTGAGGTAGAATGGGTTAAGTGGGTTATCTGTAGGAAGGCAACAGAACAGGAAGCATGTTTCAATTCTCGCAATACCTGGTGTCTTTTTGCAGCAAAATTTAGGTCTCTTACGTTATAAGAAAGAACGGTCAGAGATGCCATGGTGTGGGTGGAACATGGATTCTCTGCTTGTAAGACCACCTATACCAGTGAAGATGTGGGAGAGGAAAGGGGGATAGTAAAGAGGAGGGAAAGGGATCAGAAACAAAAGAGAAAAAATCACATATGAGAAACAGGTATATACAGTTTATGACACTTGTGGGAAACAAATGACATTCACGCAGTATGCTGCTGTGGTCCCTGAGGGGGTAGCAAGGGTGAGCAGCCTCAGAGGCCGTACCCGGTGGCTCAGCCAAAGAGATATTGTGGCAGCTCATCCTCACCAACCCCAGAAGGAGGGCATGAAATAATAAATTGTGGCACATAGTGCATGGGGGTAATGTGGCTGCGTCAGCGCACACCCGTATGACAAGTGCAGAATAAAAAACAGTATTAACCTCTGGCAGTGAAAGTAAAAGCCATAGGGGGGCGTGTCCAGAGGAGCCTGTGGATGGAAGCACACTGAGTGAGCTCTTGAGAAACTGAGCTCCCTGCAAGGATCAGTGGCGATGTGCAGCATACCTGAGGGCATACACCAACACTGGAAGGAGCGGTAAGCATTAATATCCCCATGGGGAAGAGAAAATCATGGGATAAACCCCACAAATTGCCTGAATTCTGCAGTCCAGCCGGGTCTATGAGGGAGCAAGATGGAGCTGGCCCCTCCCTCCCCTCACAAACAGACATGCAGCCAGAGCTTGCAGAGAGAAAGGAAGAAGTGCAGGCACACTCACAAAAGCAGCTCCTAGATAAAGAAGCTTACTTGTCTGAGATTAATAGCCCTATCAAACAGAGAAGAAAGCTTTCTGACACAGTGACACAGGAGAATGAAAGCAACATGGAATCTGACACCTCTGCACCTAGTTACCCCTATGGAGAAAGGCTGAAATCTTTCCCAACTACAGGAGCAATTTGATATGCAAGCTTGTATGAACAAAACTAGAAGATAAATTGATGATTTGGGAGATAGAGTGGACTATATTGAGAATAAAATGATAGACTTCACAGAAGCGCATAATGATCTTGTAGATGACCACTTTGCCTTAGAGGAAGAATTAAAGCAATTAAAACTTAAAGTGGCAGATCTCGAAGATAGATCAAGACGGAATAACGTTAAATTCCGCGGAATACCGGAAAACGTAAAAAATGGCGACCTTAAACAATTCTTACAAAAAATGATAACAGATCTACTCCCAAATGTTAAAAAACAAGAATTAGTGATTGACAGAGCTCACAGGCTGCCAAAGCCACCCCATATCCCAGAGAGACTTCCGCGAGATGTAATTGCAAAAATATTTTTTTTCACGTCAAAGATGCACTAATGCAATTCACGAGACAATACTCACCTCTCCCAGACCCGTATGCTGGAATTCTATTCTTCACAGATCTATCTCAAGCCACCATACAAGCCAGGAAAAATTTGATCCCCATCACTAAAATATTCCGCAATCACAAAATGATCTATAAGTGGGGAATCTCCACTGATGGTCGATCACAATAGTAAATCCTTCTCAATCTACTCTCTAGAGCAGGGATATGCAATTAGCGGACCTCCAGCTGTTGCAGAGCTACAAATCCCATGATGCATAGCAAGACTCTGACAGTCACAAGCATGACACCCAGAGGCAGAGGCATGATGGGACTCCCCATTGAAGGAGATAGACCTCCTTCAACAAACACCCACCAAGGCAAAATGACATCCCAATGGAACCACAGCAATGGATGAATATCCATCTTATCCACTCCGTAATAATGACTAACAACAGATTGCCTCAGGAACTTATTTACAGGGAACCCACGTTCTCAGGATCTCTTCCACCCCCACTGGAGTTCTAACAGCGCAAATATGCGCGCAAGGATTACAGATCAATCCTTCTTAGTTTTTACTATTATGTTCCTTTTATACATAATATTTATTCACTCTTTCCTCTTCTGCATTCTCATCAACACAATTCACCATCAGCCCATTAAGAGACCACATGGAAGTTACGCCAACACCAAATTTAATCAAGTATTTAAAAAGCCATTATCAACAATATTATTAAAGCTTACCTCAAAAGTAAATCTTCAATCTAATGGCTGATCTAAACTTGTTTTCACTAAACCTCAAAGGACGTCATACGAAAGGAAAATCCTTTGGAATGATCTACTTAAAGCAGGTAGTGACATTTCTTGTATACAAGAGACACACTTCGCAAAAGACAAAATGCTCAATTTCTCACATCCAAAATTCCCCTATATCTTTACATCCAGCAACAGAAAAAAGAAAAAAGGAGTGACAACAATCATCAAAGACACAATTTCCTTTCAACTTCTAGACTCTAAAATGGACAAACAAGGAAGATACATCATTCTGGTAGCAAAGGTTAATAACACATTATTAACAATAGCAAACGTATATGCCCCGAACAAAAATCTGCATCAATACCTTCAGAAATTTCTAAAAGTAATAAAGAAGATTCAACAGGGCAACATATTAATTTGTGGAGACTTTAACACCCCAATGATCCCAAGTATTGACACCACGTAGGGTGTCCAATCCAATAGAAGGGGCCTATCGAACATTTTCACGCAGGAAGACCTCCACGACCCATGGAGATGCCTGAACTCGACAGAAAGAGACTTCACTTTCTTTTCGAATGTTCATAAAACATACTCAAGAATCATTTTCTTCATCACCAATAGACAACTCCTACAAAGAATCAAAGAGGCCCGTATACTCAATAGAACATGGTCGGACCATGTCCCAATCACTTTGAAGGTTGATTTTGGACAAAAATATAATGGTTCCTCATTATGGAGAAATAATACCTTTATTCTAGCACAGGAGAAATCCTTATCGGTGATGAAGGAAAAATTGGAAGAATATTTTATTGTAAATGACAATGATAATGCCTCTATTATGAATATATGGAATGCTCATAAAGCCTATGCGAGGGGAATACGGATCCAACTGGCCTCTAGGGACAAAAAAAGAAGAAATCAGCAAATCAAACGAGTACTAGACGATATATCGAAGTCTGAAATAGAACATAAAAAAGATCCCTCTAAAAAACACTTATTACAAAAACTGAACAAGTTAAGAAATTAATTAAGGGCCCTATTAATGTACAATTATGGAAAATATCTAAACAAATTAAAATTAAACTTCTATTCACAAAACAATAAAGCAGGCAAATTCCTAGCCCAACAAATAAAACAAAGGCAGGCTAAACAGAGGATACAAAAAATAATACACCATAAAACAGGGAAAACAATATATAACCCACAAGAGATAACAGATGCCTTCGCTGAATTCTATGAGGAATTATATAAAATTAAAAAAGAAAAAATGTCTTTCAACCCCAAACATCATACATAAATCAATTTCTTGACAAAATTGACCTCCCCACGGTGAATGAAGAGACCCTGAAAGAATTAAACAAACCAATTACAGTAGAAGAAATCAACAAAGTCATACAGACATTACCCAGGAACAAAACTCCAGGAGCCGGTGGACTGTCCAGTGAGTATTATATAACATTCAGATCACTACTTGCCCCATACCTAAGTAAACTTTTTAATGACGCAGCAAACAGCATAACATTCCCTAAAGAAATGCTGGAATCTATAATCGTTACAATTCCGAAGCAAGGAAAAGACCTAGCCTCACCCATTAATTATAGGCCCATTTCCCTACTTAATACAGACCTCAAAATGTATTCCAAAGTCCTAGCCAACAGATTGTTAGAGATCACACCACACCTTATATAGTCAGACCAAGTAGGTTTTGTTAAGGGGCGACAAGGACCAGACAGCACTAGGAGAATGATTAATATAATAAACCACATAGAAAATAATGGAGTGCCTTCTTTGCTTCTAGGATTAGACGCAGAGAAGGCATTCGATATGGTGCATTGGGTGTATATTAAAAATATGGATTGAAGGATTTTATCCTCGATGCAATAATGTCTATATATACGCTGCCAACAGCTAGAGTATATGCTTCAGGAAGTATTTCTAAGAGATTTAATCTCTCAAATGGCACAAGACAAGGATGCCCCCTCTCCCCCATAATCTTTTCATTAATAATTGAACCACTGGCAGTGCATGTTAGGAATAACCCGAACATAAAAGGAATTAATATTGGCTCTGTAGAGCACAAAATAGGACTCTTCGCAGATTATATCATTTTAACAATCTCATCACCGGAAAACTCCCTAATAGAAATAAATAAATCAATAGAGGCCTTTGGATCAGTGTCCTACTATAAAATAAACCATAATAAGTGTTACATCTTACCAATGAATATCCCCCCTGACCAGATCGCTCAGTGGAAACAAAAGTTCAACTATGAATGGAACAATAATTCAATCAATTACTTAGGCATCAAACTTGCACACCCGACATCAAAATTCTATGAATATAACTTTCCTACCCTATTGGAAACTATAAAACAAGACTGTATAAACATTAAAAAAAACAACTTTCTTGCATAGGAAAAATAGCAGCAATCAAGATGCAAATCTTACCTAAAATTTTATATTATTTTCGTTCGATTCCAATTCCAATACCAATACAAGCAAAATTTTTCACGCAAGCAAATAAAAAACTGAGTGATCTGGTCTGGAATGAGAAAAGACCACGAATAGCATTTAAGACTCTTACCACACTAAAAGAGAATGGAGGACTGAACCTTCCAGATATTAGACTGTACTATTACACAGTACTGTTAGACCAGATGAGATACTGGATTACATATGAGGAGAGTAAATTATGGTCCAACATTGAACGTACCATAGTGAAAGGGAATGACTTATACACTTTAGCAATGGTGTCCTACTTGCTTCCTAAAGTCATACTCCCAAAATATCTTACAATCAGAGCATCTTTAACAGCCTGGAAATTTATGCTTTCCAAAACTACCCCCTTGAAAGACCCAGTCCGCATACCCATACCACTTGGAACTATTGAATATTGTAGAGCACGGATAGACTCTAACCGCTGGATAACAGAGGGCATAAACTACTACACCAACCTACCTGAAGATTTGAAAATACAACTGATTAAAAAAATAAGATCGAAAAAACAATATATTAACTTTGACCCAGAAACACCTATTGAAATAAGCAGAAAAGCTTGGAACTACCTCAGTTCCAAAAATAATAAAAAGAAAGGAATATATATGTTCTATAATCTTCTAGCTGCATTCCCCTATGAAACAAAATCAGAAAATATGATTAAATGGGAGAGAGATATAGGCCAGACTTTCACCTGGGAAGAATGGTCAAAGGCTATAACAATTAACTACAAGGCCTCTTCGTGCATAGAACACTGGGAAAATGCCCAAAAAATACTGCATCGGTGGTACATCACCCCCTATAGAATGAGTAAAATCTTCCCTTCCTATTCGCCCTTATGCTGGAGATGCAATACGCAGCTAGGTAACCTAATTCACACTGTAAAGTGCTGAAAAGTTTCTGGAGAACTATTTCTTCCTCCATTGCCTCCGTCACAGGAAATCTAAGCCCCACTCCGGGAATGGCACTCCTAGGATTAAACCTAGATATATATCCATTAAACTATCGGACTATTGTAGCAAACATCTTAATAGCATCCAGAAGGGATGTCCCCTCCCGCTCCTTATGATAATGGCCAGGCGGCTCATTAGCCGCATCCATTGTTGTCATGATAGAGCTAACCACTAGCTCTAATAACCTCAGTACAACCAATTCAACCATATTATGTACAGGTAATTTTCATTTTCACCAAACCACCTGCTCAGTCTTTCAAGACTCGAGCACCCAAATTCTGTACCAACCATCAAGTACCACTATAAACACTGTCCACCCACACCTGTGGGGTGACATTACCCTGCTCAGTCTTTTAGGACTGAGCACCAAATAACCACTACCATAAACTGTGCCCTCCCACACCTGTGGGGCGACATCACCCCAATACAGTTAGAGCCGCAACAAAGGGAGGGAAGGCGGGGAGATGACAGTTTGATTGAAGATTCAGACTGTTGTACCAGGCCACAGATGCTGTCACCTATAAAGAAAAACACTTTGTCCCCATCGGTTGCTTGTTTTACTTTCAAATTTCACTCTAGACATTTTTTTTTAAGATCAAAGCTGAGATGATCTTTTGGCAATAGCTGTCTTCTGTGCCTTCTTATCAGAGACCAGGATGTGAGGTGGGAGGAGGGAGGTGGGGGTGTGCCAGGACCTGAAAAATAAACAGAGAAAGCCAGCAGAAGGATTCTGTACCTTGTATTCTGATAATTTAATTAAAGCTGTAAACCATGACAGACTAATACAGGAAGGAAAAGAAGAGATGGTTGTAGGGTGTGACAAGTCCCATGGTGAAACTTGGTTAGCCTTGTGTCCCTAGCTGGGGAATTTGCACAGGGAATTTTCCACAGAGCTTAGTGAATGAGGTGAAGCTCTGCTGATGTCTGTCAAGAAATCATCTGCAAGCAAAAAAATGCTGTTTTTTTTTCTATTTTCCTGGTATGTTTGGTATGTTTTGCAAAAGTGACATTTCACCATATTTTCTAAGCTCTGGGGTTAATTTCCTTTTATAGCTCAACTTCACTTGCAAAGTGAACAGCATATTTGCCTTTAGTAAATCAGCCCCCTGAGTCTAGTTCACTGTAACAGTCAGTTTCCTACGTTCAAGGGGTCTCTCTATTGGTCCTGGTTGCTGGACTTTATCTGGAATCTGCAAGATCTTCACCTTCTAGAAAATGTTAGCACTCCTCCTGTAGCTGACTGAATGACTCCCTGCTATGAGCAGTGTTCTGTGTGTCTTTTGTAGTCTGCACTGTTTCCTATCTAGACTTCCAGATTCCTGCATGAGTGTGCCTCCATTCATCCTTACAGGAAAATGTCCATTATTTATATTCTTGTATATAGATTATTTTCTTACCCTCTATCAGGCTAATTGTTCCTTGTGATAGTACATGAATTCCTATTCCTAGCTTCTGTGGGGAGAATTTTGCTCTTTACGTGGCACAGTTTCATTATTCCTAGAACCTTAATAAATGTTTAATAAATGATCAGGCAGACTATACTGTGGCCCTTTCTCCTCATTCTTCAAGTGACGTCCTTGTTTGCAATTTATGTTACAAATATATCCTCCTCCTTGCCTACCCGATGCTAAAGGTTTTCTTCTCACATCTTTGGGACTGTTTTTCACCCCTCAGTTGGACTGCTTTTGGACGTCCCAAATGACCAAGAATTATTACATTCCTGTCCATGATATCTACCAAGGATCCATCACTGGTTCAAGCTCTACATCGATGTTATCACCGTGAACTGAGGAATTAGCTATTTAACCCATGAAATATGTTTTATTTGGTGAAATAAAGCAAATAGATGTTTCAATAAAGAAGACGTCTACTGCCAATTTTTAGACAAACCACTTTGGTGCCTCTACAGATCAGTCCAACGGGCTTTTTTTCTCCAACTGATTACATTGCTGTGTCTCTCAATGAACAATAAATAAAATAAACATTTTGTACTCTTTTTCTTGAAGTCCTTCAACCCCTTCCTTACCGGGCACTTAAACCCCCCTCCTGCCCAGACCAATTTTTGGCTTTCATCGCTGTCACATTTTGAATGACAATTGCGCGGTCGTGCGACGTTGTACCCAAATAAAATTTGCGTCCTTTTTTTCCCACAAATAGAGCTTTCTTTTGGTGGTATTTGATCCCCTCTGCGTCATTTCTGATCGGCGCTATAAACAAAAAATGAGCGACAATTTTGCAAAAAAGAACAATATTTTTTACTTTTTGCTAAAGTACAAATCCATAAAAAAAATTATTCATCAGTTTTGGCCGATATATATTCTTCTACATATTTTTGGTAAAAAAAAAAAATCGCAATCGGCGTATATTGATTGGTTTGCGCAAAAGTTATCGCGTCTACAAACTGGGAATTGATTTATGGCGTTTTTATTATTTTTTTTTTTTTACTAGTAATGGCGGCGATCTGCGATTTTTATAGGGACTGCGATATTGGGGCGGACATGTCGGACATTTTTTTACACATTTTTGGGACCAATGACATTTATACAGCGATCAGAAATTTAAATGTCCATTGATTACTGTGTAAATGTCATTGGCAGTGAAGGGGTTAACCAGCAGGGGGCAGTGAAGGGGTTAAATATGTTCCCTGGGTGTGTTCTAACTGTGGGAGGGCAGGGCTGGCCGGGACATAACAGATCTAACTGATCCCAGTGACAGGGATCAGTAGATCTGGTATGTCCCCTGTCACAGAACGGGGAACCGCCGTGTTTACAAAGGCTGTTCCCCGTTCTGAGGCTCCTAAAGGAGATCGGCGGGTCTCGGGCGGACATCGAGTCCGTCCGACCCACGGGCACGCTCGCGCAGCGTGCGGCGAGCGCGCCGCTGCCGCCAGGGGGCGCGCCTGGAGCGTGCGCAGTGGAGGACGTCCATGGACGTCCTCCCGGCATTTCAGATCCGCGCTGGAGCCGTACTTTGGCAATAGCGCGGATCTGAAGTGGTTAAGGGATACAGATCCTGCTCTTCTGTGTTATTAGCTTTATCTGTGGCTTGTTCACAAGAGGCATGATGGTTAATGCTGGGGTGTATCATGAAATCAGTGGGCCCGTGTGCAAAATCAAAAGTGGGCTCTAGGCACTGCTAGAAATAATAAAGCGTGCTGCATCAAAAAGTGGGTGTGGTTTAAATGACACTAAATATTGGACGTGGCTTAAAGGGGTTGTGATTAAATAGAGTCTGAGGTGACTTACATAGTGCACAATGTGGTAGCATTAAGTAGGGAATGTACAGTGTGGAGTGTACAGCAGTGGGTACTATGTGCAGGAATGGGGTGCGGCGTGTATGCGGTGGGTAGTATGTGCAGGAGAGGAGTGCGGAGTGTATGGCAGTAAGTAGTATGTGCAGGAGAGGAGTGCGGAGTGTATGGCGGTGGGTAGTATGTGCAGGATGGTGTCAGTAGAACAGTGGATGGTGTCAGTAGTTTATTTTTATATTTTACAATTTTATATATATTTTTTTATTTTTTTAAGTTTTCAAAATGCTTTTTGGGGGCCAGTGGATCATGTCAGTAGGGCAGTGGATGGTGCCAGTAGAGCAATAGACAGTGTTCAAAGTTTTTTTGTTTTTATTATTTTATTTTTTATTATTTTTTTACTATTTTTCTAGTTTCTTACAATTTATTTCTGTATTATTTTTTTCAGAATTATTTTTTCTTGGGGGGTGGGGGTGGGGCAGTGGATACTGTCAGTAGGACAGTGACTGGTGTCGGTAGAGCAGTGGATGGTGTCAGTAGTTTTTTATTTTTATTATTTTATTTTTTATACTTTTTTACTATTTTATTTTTTAGTTATATTTTACAATTATACAGGGAGATCGGTGCTTGTAACTGCCCAAACTGCCGCATAGATCATCCCCCAACTGTCAAATTTCACCATCCATGTTTTATCATCCATGGGAGCAGGATGGGTCAGACTACAGTGCCCCCCCTTCTCGGGGCGCGAGTGCAATGAACACCCTGCACCCTTGGATGATACGCCACTGGGTTAGAGGCCAGGCTTATACTGGGGTAGGCTTAATATTTTTTGTTTTCCAGTGTCTTGAAGTATAGCCTCCAGCAGTACAACCCAAATGTTCTATATCCATCAATGGACTTTACAGCAAGTACTAAAATTTTATTATTCCCATAACTTTTCCAGGAAACTTACATTTCTGTATTAAAGTATATCTAAACCTAAAACACAAATTTTATATATATCAGTTTACCAGTTCTTAGATGCGGTGGCTGCATTCAATTTATATTTTTCAGCTTTTTTTTTTTACTAGTGATCCTGTCAGTAATACAAGATGATAATGCTCACTCAACTGTATCTATGGTGGGGCAGCGTTGGCATCCTAGAAAGGGGAGTGTATTGGGACTACAAAATATTTCACTCACCCCACATTTTCTCAATATAGGGAGATGTGTTAGAAGTAGAAGCAAAATGGATAACGGTAATAAAACAACTTGAGTCAAAAATGCACAAAGAACTTGTGAGCTCACTGAATTTTTGGAAGAAGCAACATATATTTTGTTTACACTTTCAAAAATATGTAACATAACACTTTCAACTGTATATTTATTAGACCAAGAGTGACCAAATAGTAGTTCATTGTTTTGGTTTATCTACACTCTTGGCCTGATATACTTATAGTTTTCAGGCGTTTTAGCGCTAAAAATAGTGCCTCTAAAGCTCCTGAAAACTGCCTCTCTTGCCACCCCATTGTGAAAGCCCGAGTGCTTTCACACTGGGACAGTGCGCTTGCAGGATGAGAAAAAAGTACTGCAAGCCACATCTGTGAGGCAGTTTGGGAGCAGTGTATACACTGCTCATAAAACCGCCCTGCCCATTGGAATGAATGGGCAGCACTTCCGAAGCGCCGGAACACGGGCACTTTTAACCCCTTCTTGGGGGTTAAAAGTGTCCTGCTAGCAGCGGTAAAGCACCGATTAAAGTAGAACTTCAGTCATTGCTTTCATCTTTCCATCTATTAAATCCTCTGCCCTTGTTGTTTTAACTTTGGATACTAAAACATTTTTTTCTGTCAGTAAATACCTTATACAGCACACTTCCTGTTTCTTGTGTGGTAAAATAGTTACATAGATAGTCAGGTTGAAAAAAGACACAAGTCCATCTAGTTCATCAAAAAAAAAAAAAAAATAGAACAATTATATATAACCATACAATCCCATATACAATCCTTCACCCACTGTTGATACAGAGGAAGGCAAAAACCCCCAGCAAAGCATGATCCAATTTGCTATAGCGGGGGAACGATTCCTTCCTGGTCCCACGAGAGGCAATTGGATTCTCCCTGGATCAACTTTACCTAAAAATGTTAGTACCCAGTTATATTATTTACATTAAGGAAAGAATCCAGGCATTTTTTAAAGCAATCCACCGTGCTGGCCCAAACCACCTCTGGAGAGAGTCTATTCCACATTTTCACAGCTCTAACTGTGAAGAAATCTTTCTTTATTTGGAGATGAAATATTTTTTCCTCTAAATGTAAAGAGTGCCCCCTTGTCCTTTGTGATGACCTTAAAGTGAATAACTCAACACCAAGTTCAATATATGGACCACTTATGTATTTGTACATGTTGATCATATCCCCCCTTAATCTCCTCTTCTCAAGAGAGAATACATTCAGTTCCTCTAATATTTCCTCATAGCTGAGCTCCTCCATGCCTCTTATTAGTTTGGTTGCCCTTCTCTGCACTTTCTCCAGTTCCCCGATATCCTTTTTGAGAACTGGTGCCCAAAACGGAACTGCATATTCCAGATGAGGTCTTACTAATGATTTGTACAGGGGCAAAATGATGTCTCTATCTCTGGAGTCCATACCTCTCTTAATACAAGAAAGGATTTTGCTTGCTTTGGTAACCACAGCTTGGCATTGCATGCCATTATTAAGCTTATGATCTACCAAAACCCCTAGATCCTTCTCCACTATGCATTCCCCCAGTTGTACTCCCCGTAGTATGTATGATGCATGCATATTTTTAGCCCTCAAATGCATAACTTTACATTTATCAACATTAAACCTCATTTGCCACTTAGTCGCCCAATTAAACAGTGCATTGAGGTCTGCTTGTAAGTTGCAGGCATCCTGTAAGGACGTTATTCCACTGCATAGCTTGGTGTCATCTGCAAACACTGAAATGGCACTTTTAATCCCAGACCATATGCCTCGGCGTTTGACATCATGCACAACTCTCTACCAGGAAGGTGGGTGGGGTGAGTCATAAGAGGGTCAATGAGAGCTGCAGAGCTGGAGATGTGCCTCTGTGTGTCTGTGTAAATCCAGGAAATAAACAGACAACAGCTTCAGCTGCCCACATATAAAATGGATGCAGCCAGACTCAGTGGAGGAAGATTTCTGCAGCATATTTGGCAAGTACAGAATCACAGTATACATAAAATAATACACAAAGTGGTTGGAGGGAAGCTACAGAATGTCAAAGACATGAGCGGCACTTTACCGTTGATGCTGGCACCGCCCCGGTGTGAAAGTAGCCTAAAGAATTTGAGAATCTTTAATCAAATTTTTTTATGATTACCTTCAATCATCCAATTATGTGAAAATCATCTGTACATGATTTTAAATGAACAGAAATGTGTTTTTCACATGATTAGATAATAGGGATGAGATTCAGGTTAGCAGCCACTATTGGTTTAGGCCAGTTCTGCAGGATTCTTAATGAACATTCATACAGATTAATTTACCATGGGAGAAGCTGTAATTTTGTTGTCACAATTTTTTTGGAAAATTAATAAACAAAATAATATTTTTCACTTTTTTACCTATTGTCACCAGAGCAGTACAGCATCATCGTGTGACTGCTGTGGTGATGATCTAGGACACTGACTGCTGACAGTATGTATAAAAAATAGATATATTTTTTTTTCTTTTTCTTTTTTTACTTTTTTATACATTTTTTTTCTTTTTTTTGCTTAACATTCTGTGATTGGCTGCAACGCACAGCTGTACAAGATTTTGCACTCTCCACTTTTACCCCATTGTGTACTATTGTGAAAGCAGTAATTGGCCACAGCTATCACATGGTACAGATGAACTGTAATTGGCCCTGTCTGTACCATGTGATCACTGTGAATAATCACACAGATGAACACAATAGTACACAATGAATGGCTATGAATGAAAGACATTCATTGTGTACAACTGTCATGCGATCGTTGTAATTTGTCACAGCGATCACATAGTACCGTGGCTGGCCCAGGACAATGATCTGCCATCCGCTGTGTACAGTGGACACAGTGGGTGACAGATTGCACTGCAGCGTGGCCCCTAGGGTGCACACGAGGTGTGTGACTGGGAGAACATCATATGACATTTACCTGAAACCAGAAAGCACCCGCCTGGCACATAAACACATGACGGTTGAGCGGGAGCTTTCTGGTTTCGGGTAAATGTCATATGGCGTCTTCCCAGTCATAAGCAATTAAAAATGTCCTGCTGCTGGATAATTTTATACTGTTGTATTATTGCTGATCTCATAAGTCTTAATCAAAGCTTGATAAAAATTGGACAGTGGGGGCGTGGCTTGGACGTGGTGGAGAGCGGACGTGTTCTGGATGAGCTCCGGCTCCCCAGACACAATCATCCGGCATCCGAACTCCCTGTACTAGGTGAGCACCATCATCACACCTTGGAGGCTTCCCCGCACCTTCCCCTACAGCCTGGACTAAAAAGTCTGTTAATCGGCGGCCGACCTCCGGGACGCCCGAAATTTAGGCCGCGGCTTCATTTGCGGCCTAGGCCGCGGCGGCTCCAAAAACCCCTTCAGCAGCCAATCCGAGGTTCCAGACCCTGCCATAAGGTCACAGTGGCCCCTATTAACACACCCCAGGGACTGTACTTATAAAAGGAACCCGCGGGCGCGGCCTGCCACGCGGTCGGAATGGCTGCCTAAACCCGGAGCTCCGGCACCAGGGGAGAGATTGGAGGCCTCTACAGCTTTTATTAGCGGATTATGGGAAAAATAGGGAGACAGCTGCCCTTCTCTCAAACCCCTCAGCCACAACCGAATCGTAACCTCCCGGAGCTTTTCCGCCCGCGGACCCCAAAGAGTGTCGAGGCCTCTACCTCGGGTGCGGCCCAGAGTCCAACAGGCATGGCACGCAAAGCAGAGGACAACTCTTCTAAAGCGAGCATGCAGCTCAGCCATGATAGACTCGTGGACTTGATTCAACAGGTCCCTAAAATGTCAGACCTACAAAACATGCCTCTGACATAAAAGGAGCCCTCACTGAAGCAGTCCTTGAACTCAAAGACGAGTTACGAGGTGTCTCTGACAGATTGGAGGAGGTCGAGCGAGCGGCGGGCAGACACGACGAAGACATCAGGGACTTACAGCAATACAGTGCTAACTATCCCTTCCACATGATCGAACTACAACGCCGCCTGGAGGACCTCGATAATCGAGGGAGGAGGAAGAATCTCAGGATAAGAGGTATTCCAGAGAGCGTGGAGCATGATCAGATACCCCTTGCTCTACAATCCTTATTCAACAACCTCATTGAGCGCCCACAGGACTCTCCGATCGAATTTGATCGTGCTCATAGAGCCCTGAGACCTAGAAGTAGAGAGGGCGATCCCCCTAGAGACATCATCTGCTGCTTCTCTAACTACAAACTCAAGGAAGAAGTTGCCACCAGAGCCAGAGATCAAGACGACATTCGCTTCAACGACAGTGAGGTGAAAATCTTCCAAGACCTTTCACAGATCACCTTAGGGCACAGAAGAGCTTTGCGACCTATTCTCTCTGCCCTACGTGAACGCAGAATAGTGTACAAATGGAAGTTCCCCTTTGGACTCTGTGTGACGATTGGTGGTCGCTCCTTCACCCTCCATACACCAGCGGACTTGACCCAATTCTTTGAATTCACCGCCTTGCCTGACATCCCTGTCCCAGAATGGTACCAGGAATTTGTGATCCCGCCAGCCTGGAAGGATCTCGCCCCCCCCTCCCTCGGAACAACGCACTCCTGGTCGTCGCTTTAACTCGACTCCCTACAGACGCAACAGGAGAGGCCCCGGACCGGCCCAAGTCCCGGCACAACAAGTTGACCTCCCGGCTGATAACTGAACCACCCTTCTAAGCAACGTTTTTTCTGGTCGCATCGGCAGTTAAGGTACTCTTGTTCCCCCTCCCCCCATCTGACCCCTTCTTCTTTTTCTCCTACTTGGCTTATCTTCCTGGCCCCTCTTATCAAGAAGACTAAACCTATCACCTTGGTGCCTAGCATCAACAGACTGTACCAAACGCTTGCTTCTCAGATGTCCGGCCTTGTTTTCACCACTAACTCACCTGTATGAAGCTCTATCATAGACAGCTCGCCAGAGAAGACTGCACATTTGCTGGTAATAGAGTTTTTTATTTGTGAACACTGACGATACCTACCAATGTCAGGGGGGGGGGCTAGTTGGAATGGTAACTATAATAATTTCTCCAAATTTTTGTTCTAACCAAGTAGTTGCTCCCCCCCAGGATTCGCACAAGGTTATATTGTGGTTTTGTTTAGCACTCTTCCTCTTCTTTAAGCTGCTTCCCTTCTCTAGCATCTTACTCTCCTCCCTGACCCTTGTCTCAAACTACTCTCCCTGTCGCCTACCTTTTTCCCATCCTTTACTGCCATACTTAAGCTTCAGTCTACAGCCAACTACAAACCACCAATGTATATTGAGTTACTCTTGTTCAGTTTCTAGTTTATGTTAAGATGCCGCGGAGCAGAGTTGGAGGAACCCGTGGTGCGGGACAGAATCCAGACGCTCTACGCTCGATTCTTGGCCCGTTTGGGATGTTTTCCCCCCTCCTCGGTCTGTATGTTACAGGCCGAGCGACACCCGGGATATCCTAGGGAAGACCCGAGAACTCTACCCGACGGGACGTCCTTGGCTTCGGTCAAGTCCCGCCGTCTGGAGCTGTGGCTCATGGGTCCCCATCCCTCTGCCTCATATTCCAAGTCAATGGGTGGCCTGATGGGCTCGAGGCCCTCGTTTTCTCGGGTTTGTCGGGTCTCCCGGCTGTTATGTGGTTAACTGTTAAATTGCTATTACAACATATTCAGACTATGTTTTTGATGCTTACTGTTTATGTTACGATACGACTCATCTTCCTCTAATCCAAATTAGTTCGCAACATTAGGCCATCATCTCTCCCCATTGGTTTGCCACCTCCTTTCCCCGCGTAAAGCCACCTACCCCCCTTTCAGTCCGGCTCCTCTGGACTGTTCTTGACGAGGCGCCCCCAAGTGGGTTGGTGCTTTTATTCACCACCCCACAAGTCCTCGGTCCCCCCTGAACCCCCACGTCATTCCCTGCCTACCTCCTTCCTACAGTCACCTTACGCACCTTCCCTCTCCTAACCCCTTCTCCCACTACCCCTGGTTCTACAGAGACCAGCTGTTATATCGAACACAGTTAACGCTTCCCTTTTACTTCCACTCTGCTAATGCCTACCCCTAACACCCTCAAAGTCCTCTCTCTGAATGTCAGGGGGCTCAATACCCCAGAGAAGAGGACCCTGGTTCTCAATGAGATGCACAGGCTCCGAGCCCAAATTGTCTTCCTCCAGGAGACGCATTTTAGAGGCCCTTCCATTCCCAAATGTACAAACAAAAGATACCCCATCCGTATTCCATGCTTCCTCACTTGTATCCAAATCCAAAGGAGTAGTCATCTTAATAGCTGGAAATCTCCCCTTAATCATTTCAGACGAGCTGGCGGATCCAGAGGGAAGATTCCTGTTCCTGAAGGGATCGCTTTTTGGTAGGCCCATTACTCTCGCAAATATTTACGCCCCCAATAGACACCAGGTCTCCTTTTTTAGGGAGGCTTTCAACCAATTAATTCCCTTCCATGAAGGCATGGTGTTGTTGGGGGGTGATTTTAATGTCCCACTTCAGCCCAACTTGGACTCTTCCTCTGGCTCCTCCTCTTTACCATATAGGGCCCTCAAACAAATATCACTTCAGCTCAATTCTCTCCTTCTTTTCGATACCTGGCGCACCTTACACCCCAATACCAAAGACTACTCCTTCTTTTCCCCACCTCATCAGAAATACTCCAGACTAGACTATCTCTTCCTTTCCCAAAAAGATATCCAGTATCTCCAATCAGCATCCATTGAACCAGCCACTTTCTCTGATCACAACCCAATTACCATGACACTTAAATTCACCCATGCACCTGCCGGGGACAAAACCTGGCGTCTAAACAGTTTTTTGCTTTCAGACCCCTCATACCAATCACAACTACAAGCGGAGTTAGAAACATACTTCGATCCCAACTCTAAGAGCGATGCTTCATTGCTTAGTATGTGGCTTGCTCATAAATGTACTTTGCGGGGGAAATGCATCGCTCTCTCAACCCATATTAAAAAACTCAAGCAATCTAAGGTAGATAACCTTATAACACACATCCGCAAATTAGAATCCACACATAAACGCTTCCAAGCCATTTCTGCCCTTGAGGAGCTAATCCAGGCTAGGAAAACTTTACTTGAGGAGCTTAATGTACAAGTACGGAAAAAATTCATCCTCACCTCCAAATTATTTTACGAACATGCCAATAAAAGTGGCAAGATGCTGGCGAGACTCCTCCAGGGTAGAAAAACGCAGTCCAACGTTCCCTTTCTATTCGACAGTGCGGGCCACAAGCTGATCAATAACAGAGAAATAGCCAAAGCCTTTGCCGAATACTACTCCAAACTCTACAATCTACCAACCAATAAACCCCCTGGTAAGGTTGATCAGCTCCATTCCCTAGCCATTAGAAACTATTTGAAAGATGCCAACATCCCCAAATTAGCAGATGCGGACATTGAGGCCCTAGAATAACCCATCACCACTCAGGAATTCCTTAACACCATTAAAACCCTCAAACCTGGTAAATGCCCTGGCCCAGATGGTTTTCCCAACATATACTATAGAACATTCCCAGATATTTTGGCCCCCCACTTTGTTAAAGCTTTCAACACACTAGCTGAAACCCCGACACCTCCAAGAGAACTTCTCGAGGCCCACATTTCAGTTATTCCAAAGCCCGGTAAGGACCATTCTTTACCCGAGAATTATCGCCAAATATCTCTACTTAACTCGGAAATTAAGATCTTTGCGAGGATTTTGGCAAGCAGATTACAACCTGTCCTACATACACTGATCTCCAGAGACCAAGCCGGTTTTGTCCCTGGTAGGGAAGCGCGGGACAATATAATCAAAGCTATCATTCTTAACCATTGGCTAAACACAACTCACCAAGAGGGATTCTTTTTGTCCACTGACGCTGAGAAGGCGTTCGACAGGGTGGCCTGGGACTTTATGTCGAACGTTCTAAGAAACCTGGGGTTGGGCGAATTTATGACAGCAAGTATCCTTAGTTTATATTCCAACCCCAGTGCTAGAATAAGAGTCAATGGCTGCCTGTCGGACGCCTTCCAGGTCAGAAACGAGACGAGACAGGGGTGCCCTCTGTCCCCCATTATTTTCATCCTTACGCTTGACCCTCTACTGAGGAGCATTGACATGAATCAGGACATTTCAGGTATCTCAGTTAACAACAAAGAATTTAAATGCGCTGCGTTTGCAGACGACATTTTACTATTCCTCACTAGACCCCTGATTACTGTTCCCAATGTCCTGAGTGAATTCGAGAAATATGGAAAACTCTCCAATTTCAAAATAAATTTCAAGAAATCCCACGCCCTAAACGTGACCATGTCAAACTCCGTGCTACAAGCTTGCGTAGATTCTTCCTCTTTTGAATGGCGATCCTCCGAAATCCCTTACCTAGGAATCAGACTTCCAGCCAGATTAGGAGACCTCTACGATCTCAATTTCCATCCATTTTTACAGAAATGCACCAATGACCTAGATAGTTGGTCTAGGTTGGGCATTTCATGGTTCGGAAGAGCTGCTTCACTCAAGATGACTGCTCTTCCGAGATTTCTTTATTTGGCCCAAGCCATCCCAATGGCCCTACCCGGTTCTTTCTTTCGGACTCTGAATGCCAAGATAAGTTCCTTTATATGGAAGAAATCCCCACCCAGGATCAGCCTCACTCGACTCTCAGCCTCAAAGACTGAGGGGGGCATCGGATTGCCAAACTTCAAAAAATACCACCAAGCAACGCTCCTGACTAGGTTAGTTGACCACCATGTTCATTCCCCCTCAAAAGACTGGGTTGACCTTGAGAACCGCATACTAGGAGCCCCAATCAGTAACTTGGCCTGGTCCAGGGGAGGGTTCAAACTTCTAAGAGCTAAAGACCATCCACTAATTCCACCTATCCTTTCTACTATGCAAACTATTTCCAAAAACCCTAAGCTACTATCTATCCCTGGGCCACTGACTCCCATCATAGATAACGTTGATTTCCCCCCAGGCCAGGATAAAAACTTTCCCTTACCAAACGCATTACTGAATCTCAAAGCCACCCACTTTTTTCGCAACGGCAAGTTTATCCCCAGTGACACCTTTTCGGAGTCATACAATTCCCCTAAAATTGCGCAGTGGCCCTATTTCCAAATCCGTCATTATCTCACCAATGCAGTAAACAAATCAGCAGTCTCGAGACCTGTGACGGATTTTGAAAAACTCTGCCTTGGCCCTCCCCAGAAACATCTAATTGCGATCATTTATTCCCTTCTCTCTCTATCCGACACAAATTCCTTAAACCCAATAATCAAAGCCTGGGCCTCCCCGAAAAGTCAAGACCTTACGCCAGATCATTGGAAAATGGCCTGTTCAACAGCCCTAAAGGGCACTCTTAATGTGTCAATCCAGGAACACAACTATAAAGTTCTGACACATTGGTACAGAACACCCCACCTGCTGCACTTAATGTCTCCTAATATCCCAGACGCCTGCTGGAGATGCGGTTCCCACCCAGGAACGATGCTCCACATATGGTGGGAGTGTCCCCTCATAGTTCCCTATTGGTCAACCATCCATGATATTATCTGCAAAGTCACCTCTCAACAAATAGAATGTACTGTCCAACAATACCTCCTCCACTTCTCCAACTACATGAAAGGCTCATTCAAAAAATCCCTGGTAATGCACATGGTAAATTCTGCCCGGCTCTGCATTCCAAGCCTCTGGAAACAGAGGAAAATTCCCACAGTTAAAGATTGGGTCACTAGATTAAATAGAATTCAAGATATGGAAGAATTGATAGCAATAGCTGCAGAGAACATCTCTTCATACCATAAAATATGGTTATGCTGGATTAATTACAAAGACTCGACACATTACCGCAGCATATTAGACTCCAATTAAACTGCAAAATATTATTATATAACGAGAGCAAGGCTATACGCCCGATTAACGACTGGTCTACCCTGCCCCCCCTTCCCCCTTCCCCTCTCCTTCCCTTCCCCCTATTCCCATCCCTCTACATTTTCCTTTCACGACTCACCCCCCCCCCCGTTCTTACATCTCCCTACCCTTATCCCCCTTCCCTTCCTCT
>BLSH010302774.1:14169-24574 GCA_018402905.1 Glandirana rugosa | reverse complement strand
ACATTTTGCAGAACAGTGATATGGGTACTTCCGGCTTATTTATACTTTTTTGACACAGTTTGAAGATGATTTTAGAACAGTTCTATGGCCTCTAATGTTAATTAATACTTTTCAGACCCATTTTGAAGATGATTTCCATTTTTGCATTTTTTATGTTTTTATTTTTTTAAAAATATTTAAAGTTATTTCCCTGTCCCCATTTCTTTGTAGGTCACTTGTCCCACCCTTACCCACATTTCCTTCCTTTTGCAGACCTCTAGGACCTTCCAGGACTATTTTACAGCACTTTTTGTACCTAAAAGTCCGGGTCTCCATTGATTTCAATGGGGTTCGGGGTCCGGGACAAAGTTCGGGTTCTGTCCGGACCCGAACCCGGACTTTGACCCGAAGTTCGGCCGAACCAGCAGAACCCGGACTTCTAGAAGTTCGCTCAACTCTAATCACAACCCAATTACCATGACACTTAAATTCACCCATGCACCTGCCGGGGACAAGACCTGGCGTCTAAACAGTTTTTTGCTTTCAGACCCCTCATACAAGTCACAACTACAAGCGGAGTTAGAAACATACTTCGATCTCAACTCTAAGAGCGATGCTTCAATGCTTAGTATGTGGCTTGCCCATAAATGTACTTTGCGGGGGAAATGCATCGCTCTCTCAACCCATATTAAAAAACTCAAGCAATCTAAGGTAGACAACCTTATAACACACATCCGCAAATTAGAATCCACACATAAACGCTCCCAAGCCATTTCTGCCCTTGAGGAGTTAATCCAGGCTAGGAAAACTTTACTTGAGGAGCTTAATGTACAAGTACGGAAAAAATTCATCCTCACCTCCAAATTATTTTACGAACATGCCAATAAAAGTGGCAAGATGCTGGCGAGACTCCTCCAGGGTAGAAAAACGCAGTCCAACGTTCCCTTTCTATTCGACAGTGCGGGCCACAAGCTGATCAATAACAGAGAAATAGCCAAAGCCTTTGCCGAATACTACTCCAAACTCTACAATCTACCAACCAATAAACCCCCCGGTAAGGTTGATCAGCTCCATTCCCTAGCCATTAGAAACTATTTGAAAGATGGCAACATCCCCAAATTAGCAGAAGCGGACATTGAGGCCCTAGAAAAACCCATCACCACTCAGGAATTCCTTAACACCATTAAAACCCTCAAACCTGGTAAATGCCCTGGTCCAGATGGTTTTCCCAACATATACTATAGAACATTCCCGGATATTTTGGCCCCCCACTTTGTTAAAGCTTTCAACACACTAGCTGAAACCCCGACACCTCCAAGGGAACTTCTCGAGGCCCACATTTCAGTTATTCCAAAGCCCGGTAAGGACCATTCTTTACCCGAGAATTATCGCCCCATATCTCTACTTAACTCGGAAATTAAGATCTTTGCGAAGATTTTGGTAAGCAGATTACAGCCTCTCCTACATACACTGATCTCCAGAGACCAAGCCGGTTTTGTCCCTGGTAGGGAAGCACGGGACAATATAATCAAAGCTATCAATCTTAACCATTGGCTAAACACAACTCACCAAGAGGGATTCTTTTTGTCCACTGATGCTGAGAAGGCGTTCGACAGGGTGGCCTGGGACTTTATGTCGAACGTTCTAAGAAACCTGGGGTTGGGCGAATTTATGACAGCAAGTATCCTTAGTTTTGTATTCCAACCCCAGTGCTAGAATAAGAGTCAATGGCTGCCTGTCGGACGCCTTCCAGGTCAGAAACGGGACGAGACAGGGATGCCCTCTGCCCCCCATTATTTTCATCCTTACGCTTGACCCTCTATTGAGGAGCATTGACATGAATCAGGACATTTCAGGTATCTCAGTTAACAACAAAGATTTTAAATGCGCTGCGTTTGACTAGACCCCTGATTACTGTTCCCAATGTCCTGAGTGAATTCGAGAAATATGGAAAACTCTCCAATTTCAAAATAAATTTCAAGAAATCCCACGCCCTAAACGTGACCATGTCAAACTCCGCGCTACAAGCTTGCGTAGATTCTTCCTCTTTTGAATGGCGATCCTCCGAAATCCCTTACCTAGGAATCAGATTAGGAGACCTCTACGATCTCAATTTCCACCCATTTTTACAGAAATGCACCAATGACCAAGATAGTTGGTCTAGGTTGGGCATTTCATGGTTCGGAAGAGCTGCTTCACTCAAGATGACTGCTCTTCCGAGATTTCTTTATTTGGCCCAAGCCATCCCAATGGCCCTACCCGGTTCTTTCTTTCGGACTCTGAATGCCAAGATAAGTTCCTTTATATGGAAGAAATCCCCACCCAGGATCAGCTTCACTTGACTCTCAGCCTCAAAGACTGAGGGGGGCATCGGATTGCCAAACTTCAAAAAATACCACCAAGCAACGCTCCTGACTAGGTTAGTTGACCACCATGTACATTCCCCCTCAAAAGACTGGGTTGACCTTGAGAACCGCATACTAGGAGCCCCACTCAGTAACTTGGCCTGGTCCAGGGGAGGGTTCAAATTTCTAAGAGCTAAAGACCATCCACTAATTCCACCTATCCTTTCTACTATGCAAACTATTTCCAAAAACCCTAAGCTACTATCTATCCCTGGGCCACTGACTCCCATCATAGATAACGTTGATTTCCCCCCAGGCCAGGATAAAAACTTTCCCTTACCCAACGCATTACTGAATCTCAAAGCCACCCACTTTTTTCGCAACGGCAAGTTTATCCCCAGTGACACCCTTTCGGAGTCATACAATTCCCCTAAAATTGCGCAGTGGCCCTATTTCCAAATCCGTCATTATCTCACCAATGCAGTAAACAAATCAGCAGTCTCGAGACCTGTGACGGATTTTGAAAAACTCTGCCTTGGCCCTCCCCAGAAACATCTAATTGCGATCATTTATTCCCTTCTCTCTCTATCCGACACAAATTCCTTAAACCCAATATTCAAAGCCTGGGCCTCCCCGATAAGTCAAGACCTTACACCAGATCAATGGAAAATGGCCTGTTCAACAGCCCTAAAGGGCACTCTTAATGTGTCAATCCAGGAACACAACTATAAAGTTCTGACACATTGGTACAGAACACCCCACCTGCTGCACTTAATGTCTCCTAATATCCCAGACGTCTGCTGGAGATGCGGTTCCCACCCAGGAACGATGCTCCACATATGGTGGGAGTGTCCCCTCATAGTTCCCTATTGGTCAACCATCCATGATATTATATGCAAAGTCACCTCTCAACAAATAGAATGTACTGTCCAACAATACCTCCTCCACTTCTCCAACTACATGAAAGGCTCATTCAAAAAATCCCTGGTAATGCACATGGTAATTTCTGCCCGGCTCGGCATTCCAAGCCTCTGGAAACAGAGGAAAATTCCCACAGTTAAAGATTGGGTCACTAGATTAAATAGAATTCAAGATATGGAAGAATTGATAGCAATAGCTGCAGAGAACATCTCTTCATACCATAAGATATGGTTATGCTGGATTAATTACAAAGACTCGACACATTACCTCAGCATATTAGACTCCAATTAAACTGCAAAATATTATTATATAACGAGAGCAAGGCTATACGCCCGATTAACAACTGGTCTACCCTGCCCCCCCTCCCCCTACCCTTCTCCTTCCCTTCCCCCTATTCCCATCCCTCTACATTCTTGCCCCCTCCCCTACCCAACACTTTTCTTCATGTTCTACCCAGTACTACGTTTATTGCCCCTCGAATATCCCCACATTTATTTAGCTGGCTACAGACTTTACGGAATAATCATTCTCAACTCTCCCACATTAATATCCGTATGCCATAATTCTTCATTTTTACAATAACATAAATATGTTTGTAAACGATAAACCCCCATCTTCTTTATATTCAACTATGCAATGTTTCTTTACTTGAATCTTAAAGTTACGTTTTAATGCTTTATTCTCTGTACTAGACTGCTATTGCGGTATTACTACTCAATGTTTTGAACTTTGGCAATGAACATGTACTGTATTGTTTTACATTCAATAAAGCTTTTTGTGGAATTAAAAATTGGACAGTGGTTGGACAGTTTTGCATCAGTGAGAACAAGAAAAGCCACAGCAAACTACTGATCATTTTCTATATGCCAGTTAGAACTGTGGTTAAAAAAAAGTACATGTTACTGCTAAGGCTACCTAAAAAATGCATTTTTAACTGAAATTAATCAGATTTGCTGTTGCTGATGCTGTATGTAAGCCAAGCTATTTGTAAGGCTGGGTTCACACTGGAATCTGCAGTGGCTCCCAGCAGGGTTCTGGTGTATGCTGGTTTACAGTTTCAGGTCCGATTTCAGCCCGAATTTTGGGCTGAATTCTGACCTGAAATGGTCCAAAAGACACACAGCGTCTTTGTGCAAACCGCACCAGACCTGCTGCAGAGATATATGAACAGGCTCCATAGAGAGCCGGTCACAATCTCCTGCTATGCAAATTGGATATGGGGAAATCCACATCAAATTTGCATAGGTGTGAACCCAGCCTTAAAGAAAAAATTCATTTCCACACAAATATGTGCTGCCAGTGTATGCTGTTGTTGAGACTGTCCGTGAACGTCTCCAAAACCCCACATACAGCTTTAAGGCATCCATCAAGTAATTTATGTAAATGATTTGTGTTTTTTCAATGTTAAAAAAAAAGTTATTTGAATTGGTGTCCTCTGTGGCAGTGCCCAGCTTACCATGGCTTTTTTGACAGTATTTTTCCTATTAGCCTTAAAAATTGCCAGAACTAACAATAAGAATCCCCCATAGATGCTGATTGAATTTGCTTCCATTGTTTAGGTTTGCTTAATTATGAGCAAGATTAGCCAAACCCTTGGTGACGTGAACTTGAGGAGATTCACCCATCACTATTGAATAGCTGAACTGAATATTCACACATTTTTGAATGAAAAATCTCAACTATTTTAGTAAATCAGCCTCAGTAAGTAATTGTTGGCAGTTGGAAAAATTGCTGAAAATACTAGACAAAAATACAGATGTGAGGAGGAAACTATCTCCTTATATTACCACACTTGCTACAAATATTTCCTTTAAACATTTTTGTGGTTATCAATTAATATGCTATTAAAATATTTTCCATAGTATCTTTTTAATTGATAATATGTCCCTCTAGTGCCCTAAACACACAATTTCCGCAGTCTTCTTCAAATACCAGTTTGACTAACAAACTCCATCACTCATTAATATAGCTTCCTAAAAGTGGATCTGTAATAAGAGAAACATGGAAACAGTCATTGCTGCCTGTTCTTTTTGAAAATGCTAGCAGCATGGCTGTCATGATGATGTAATGGCTATTGTCTGAGTCAATGACATTGATCAGGTATAGAGATGATTAATCACGATTTTCCAGCATTTAGTTTGCTAAATTGTTGCTCCTAATTTGTGACATACAAGTGTGCAAGCAATTTTTCAGATGCAAGCAAGCAATGAGGACTCCCTTTATATCTCCACTCAAATTCATAGTTTAAAACCAAGCTGAAGTCACATGTCTCTAAACCTGCTAAAACCTGCTATAAGTTTGTTTAAAGCTACAGCACTTACATTGAGATCCATATTTAGAAATCCCAAACATAACCTGGGAGGAACCTACGTTAGTCAAAAAAGCCAACTGAAACTGGTTAGTTTGTAAATCTTTACTGAAGCTCATTAGATTAGCATTTAGAATCTAAGACTAAACAAAGCCAAAAGCCCCGTCTACATGGGCCGAATGTCAGGAGACATTGGCCGGTCTTTTTAGAACCAGCCGATGTCTCCTGACATTTGGAACGTGTATACTGGGCTTTACAGCTTTTTAAAGTCTTAGATTCTAAATGCTAATCTGCATTCAGCCCATGTGTATGACAGCCTGTTCGGTCAGCTTCTGTCGGACATGCATGCTGGAAAACTAGCAGCCATCCAACTCCCAATGAGCACTCTCAAGAGAGTGCTGATTTGAGTGTTCTGCTGTGGGGGCCATCTCCCTGTCAGAACACAACAGCTCAGCGGGGGGAGATCACTAGACTTACCTTGCAAAGTTAGTACAGTGGCTCTGACCGGAGCTGATAGTTTTGTTTTTGTGCAACCCATGGGGTTGCAAGAAAAAAAACAAATACGTTGTACCCGGCTTTAGGAAGCATGTAGCAATAAACTCTGCAAAACATTAAAAAATGTTACCATCTAAAACTGTTGCTACAAATTGTGACATGAATTGTTCATTTTTAAACAAATGGGAAACAGAACTTTAATATATCTAAGGGTTTATGTAAAAGAATCAATTTATTGAAACTATTTGCAAATAAAGCTACATATACAGTACATAAACAATGCATAATTGTGACAAACATTTTTTCAATATCATTTTTTTCCCCATAAATTAAAGCATAAACAGTTTCATTATTAAACAAAATTGGAAGCAGACAGTCAATACTGTTGGTAAGAGTCAACTACTTTCTTTAGCTTGAAATATTTTAACAACCCAAACTTTATAATGGAATGAACTTCTCTAATTTCAAATCAACACTGCATTATATGAGAAAACAGCACAGATGCTGTTCAAACCACATGAAGCATTATGCAAATTTGTTATGAAGAAAAAAAAGGTATTAAAAACAAGATCATTATAGCTTAGAGAGGAAAAATAGGTTTTCTTGGCCTCTTTTCTTTCTGTGTATTGTTTTGAAAAAAACACAAAGCACTTCAGATTTTTTTTTCAGCAGTGGATTTTGCTTTTCTCCAGGCCATCCCTTCCAGTTGATTTCACATTTTATAATGCTAATTGTGGGTGTATGGTTTTTACTTTGCAGTCAGCTGGGCACTATGACTGAGGCATATATTTAATGAAATTTGACAGCTGATAGAAGTGAACTCACTCTGAGAGGATTTGATATGCAAGCTGAATTGTCTAACTCTTAACTTGCAATATTACTAACCATTACTATTTGGTGAGTTGGTGAAGAAAATAAGCCACACCACTAAATTACTATAAAAGAAATGACCTAGGGGTGAGTTACCCCTTTTTGTCTTGATAACACTGGCTTTTACCATCTTAAAACAGATTATGTTCTCTAGACTGTGAAAATAAAAAGGAAAACAATACATACAAAATGTGTAAATAGAAGTACATTTTTTTTAAATTGTGTTCTTCTGTACCATTCATTGCTTTGCAAAATGTTTATCATATATTATGATTAAGATTGCTTAGTACCATTATAGAATTATTATAAATAATATTATTATAATAGTAATAATTACTGTAATACCAATATGTAATGCTAGTATTAGATGTGTTTCTTTGTAGAAAAAAAATACATTATTTAAAGTTTCTGTTATACTACTTTGGTGTTTAGGTCTCCTTTTTTAGCCTTATCATCAGAGAGCTTGGTTTATCTGGTAATAATTGGTCATATAAGGGGTGTCTGAAACTAAGGCTAAGGCCAGGTCCACGTATAAGCGGCGATGGGTTCGTGCCTGGGGTCCGGTGCATGTCTGTTCATCGGTTGAGGTGTGATTCAGGTCCAAATTTTTGCCTGAATTCGCACCTGAATCAGGCCCAAAGATGCACAGCACCCTTTTTGAATGTGGGCTGTGGCCGCCCGAGCCTGTGTGAACTGGCTCCATTGAGAGCTGGTCACACTCACCCATCATGCAAATTGGATGTGGGGAAACCTGCATCCAATCTGCATATATGTGAACCCAGCCTAACATACTGGAGGAAATTTACTGAAATGGGTGAGTGCAAAATCTGTTTCAGCTCTGCAGAAAACCCAATCAGCTTCCAGGATTTATTGTTAAAGCTTAATTGAACATGCTGAAGTTAAAACTGACTGGCTTCCATGCACAGCTGAACCATATTCTGAGTGCTCCAGTTTTAGTAAATCTCCTTCACTATATATCAACTTAGATGGCAGATTGATGAATGGTCAATATTGCTATACAGGACTGGATCTGCATGTATATGCAGCATGGGTTTAACAATTAATGTTCAAACTAGTCCGATTTAGTTATCCCCATGTGTTGTCAAATCAGTTGAGAGTTGGTGTTTGCACCTGGTTAATACAGAGTGACCCAAATCTTGCCTTCCTGGAATGCCAAACAACTGCCAAAATTAAAACTTGACATTCAAGAAGAATGGTAGTAGAACATTATACTAGTATTGTTTTTTATGTAATTTGGCTATGCAAGGGAGAGGAAAAGAAAAACAGGCTGATGCATTTTGCCTATCCTAGTACAGAACAATGCTGATTAGACCATATTTCCTTAAAGGATAGTTTAGTATAATTATCCTTTAACTAGTCCCCCAGTGTCTTATACTCACCTGTTCCTGCCAGATTCTTGCTTTCTGACATTAGATCCATACAGCCGCCTCTGCTATAGTCTCCTGGCTGGGCAGCTTGTACCTTTACATACATGGAATATATTGATTCATTGATCCATTTTTATGAAGAGGTGTCTATTATATGTTCCATTGGTGTATGACATTCCTATAGAAATGGAGATATTTATATTCATACACAGAACAAGAAGCAAATTCTTCAGGAGCAAGGACATGAGAGTGTAAGACTTTAGGAAAGTGCTGAGTTAAGGACATCAGCTAAAGAATAACTGTATTAAAACTACAATTATCTATTGACTGTTCCAAACAATAATTTACCCAAGAGTGGTTGGAAGGTGGTGTCAGCTGGAATCACAGAAATTAACAACTTCAAGCCAATGCAATTAAGCAGGTTAATAGACTCAAATGTTTAAAGTGTTACTAAACCCACAACAGTAAAATCTGTCTGTATATGCAGAATAGCATGCTTGCTATACTCACTGTGTAACTTAAGGGGGTAATCCTCTGGATTGTGTAAAAAAGCAGTTTGATCTTGTATGGCCAGATATTTCCTTCTTGCCCTTTCTACTATATTAGACTCTACTATACTATACTGTTCGATCTTCCTGTTTCACATGGACACAGACTACAGTGCATTTATAGAGGCAGTGATTGTTTATTTTTGAACTGAGCATGTCATAGCAAAGCACCAATCAGCTCTAGCAGGATTGTGGGTGAAGGGTCACTGATGCAAAGGAAGTTGCATCATCAGAGAGTGAAATCTCCTCCCATATGTACACTGGTGAAGTCCTGGCTACTTGCAGTTTATCACCTGACTGCAATATACAGATGAAAAAAGGTATGTAGCAGCAGTATTTTGATATAATAAGGAGATTTAGAAGCTGTGTGTGGGGGGGGGGGGGAGAGATCAATCAGCAACAACTCTGATCAGCAAGACTCTAGCCACCAAACATGCATACCACACTAAAACAGACTATAACTCTAAAAAGAAGCAGGGTTACACAGCCATTGGTAAGGATTTGGCCTTTAAATTAATCCTGGTCAGAACTATACTGATCAAGGACATCAAGAACTGTGGCTGACTTTCGTGTCAATATGTTTAAATACATAAGGAGAAAACCATTGATGAATTTAAAAAGTGCTTTAGAACAATATCCAGAGAATTACAGGTTTCTGCTCTGCATTTATGTACCCACACTAAGGAAAAGTCTTAGCAAAAAATGGGACTTGTTGAAGAGTAGCAAGGCTGTTTATTCAAAAGGTCATGAAATCTTGTCTACTGCTCAACAAACAGCAGTTTAAAGTACCACGGAGCTTCTGAAACATGTGTTAAAATGATAAAGGCAATGAATGCATGAAATAATTATTAAAACCAAAAATAGCAGTTTAGAGTGAGGATCTTTATAATGAATCAGGCATAATGGTGGAATTTTATATGAGGCAAATGACAGACAAAGTAAATTTGTGTAGCACATGCCTCCATCTATAATGGCGAAGAACTGGAGAGGGGGTTTTGGGACTTGATATAAGGCAAATGACAGACAAAGTAAATTAAGTATAACCATTTTATTGTCCTGAACAGTAGCATGATGCAGTAAATATTTATGAAAAAGACAATCTCATATATAGAGTTGAGCGAACCTCTGGAAGTTCGGGTTCTGCTGGTCCGTCCGAACTTCGGGACAAAGTCCGGGTCCGGGTCCGGACGGAACCCGAACGATCGCACGGAGTACGATGACAAGTCCTGTTATTTTACCAATATGAATTAAATGAAACAGACAGTAAACGGAATATAGTTCAGGGTTTTGGGGGAGAGGTCAAGAAGCGGTAATATCTACCTCCGTACACGATGTGTTTAAATGAAACAGACAGTAAACGGAGTATATTTTAAGGTGGTAATACGGACTAAGTAATATTTCTAGGAGTGAGATTTGACGATAAAAACCAAAATTATTAATAAAGTACGTAAGTAACGGAAATAGTAAAATTGTGTACAAAGTCTTCGAGGCACCATGAAATTTGACGACAAACAACTCGTCATCTGTTCTAAAGTACTGGAAAACTTATTT
>BLSH010302729.1:0-18108 GCA_018402905.1 Glandirana rugosa | reverse complement strand
GATGGGGGTTAGGAATGAATTTTATCTGCCTGTCTTCAATATTCAAATCTCACCGACCTCAGCTAAAAATAAATCCAATGTTTTGCCAGTTGGCCAAAATTACCGATCACTTTGTTGGTAATAAAACTGCGTCTTATCTTGGTTTGTTGGGTTTGTTAATTAATGGCTGAGTTCACCTTTTCTAGAAAATTACCAATACAGCCCTGGGACCCCAGGCGATTCTACAACACCGCCAAGCTAGATTCATTGTTCATTAACCCCTTAGTGATTGGTGGTAAAACTCATGGCAACGGTTGAACACAATTTTGTAACTTTGACATGTATTAGTAAATAGTAACGTTCATATCATTGTAACTACTTTGTGTGTCTAGGTGGATTATACTGCATTTATTTTATTTTTTTCAGGACAAATTGGTTTTTCTTTTATTGGTAAATAGTAAC
This sequence comes from Glandirana rugosa, assembly GCA_018402905.1. Lineage (NCBI taxonomy): Eukaryota > Metazoa > Chordata > Amphibia > Anura > Ranidae > Glandirana > Glandirana rugosa. The sequence goes on along the minus strand of BLSH010302729.1, from coordinate 17,667 downwards.
AGATTTCTCATGATTTTTATCTTTTTTTATAAATTTACCTCTGCATTTCTTGCTATTACGATAATTTACCTCCAAAGAATACCCCAAAATAAATTCTGCTGCTCCTGGCGATTGCAGAGATATCACATATGGGTGTTATTTGATGTTGGTGCCCATAGTACGGCCCAGGAACAATAGAACACATTTTGTTTTTTATCCTTCCTAAAACACACTGACTGTAATTACAAAAAATGCTTTTTAAAAATAATAAAATAAATTCTAATACTACCAATAATATACTAACCCAATCTTTGACCCTAACACTTGCCCTGGCACTGACCCAGATCTATCTAGCTGTTTCTTGATTTTGTTGTTTATTCACTTCTGTTTGCTAAGACTGCTTTCACGCTGAAAGTGCCGGCTGACATCGGTAAAGCAATGCTCGTTTTAACAACACTTTTCGGCTGCTAGTGTGGCACTTTTAACCCCTAAAAAGGGGTTAGAAGCTCCCGTTGTGCTGTGCTTTCAAATTGCTTTTATGGCGCTTTAAAAGTGCTGCCCATTGATTCCAATGGCCAGGGTTGGTTTAGGAACACTGTTTACAGTGCTCCCAAAACCACCCCAAAGATGCTGCCCTCAAGCGCACCGCCCCTGTGGGAAAAGACACACTGGAATGAATGAAGAGGCGGTTTTCAGGCACTTAGCAGAGGCCATTTCCAGTGCTAAAGTTCCTGAAAACGGGGCGTGTCCAAGATGGCGGAATGAACGGCTCTCTAAGCCGGAGCTCTGCTGCTGATTCCTTCTGATCTTTTATCCTGGTCGGGTTTCTTGCACTTAGCACCTGTGAAATCCCTCGGTGAATGTTGCTAAAATGATCCTGTAAAGGCAGAGGAGGGAGAAAGCTACGATTCTCCCTGGAGGCATTAGCTCTACATATGTCAGAGCCTTGGCGGAGCGGCAGGCTGCCAGCACGTGCTAACATGGCGTCCCAAACGGAGCACATGGAGGAGTCGGCACTCTCTCCCCCAGGTATCCCGCAGGTGATGGAGGCGATAACCGCCTGCCAGTTGGGGGGGCGACGGCCTGCCAAACAACCCTCACCTCTAAGATAGAGGCTGTCCAGCTGGATGTCGTGCTCATTCGACAAGACATGGACAAGGTCTGCACCCGCCTCACCACAGCTGAAACGCAGATACGCTACCTAGAAGACAACGTGGCGGACAACACAGGCGCACTCCGCTCTCTGCATGCCAGGTAGAGGGTGCTTGAGCACCGGGCAGAAAATCGGTGCAGAAGGAATAACCTTCGGATTGTCAGATTGGCTGAGGGGGTGGAGGGTAAGAACCCCACAGTATTTGCGAAGGAGTTATTTAGATCCTTTCTGCCTTCAGCCCAACTGTCCCCCTACTTTACAGTGGAGAGAGCCCATCGTATGCCGCCCCAGCCAGGCCCTCAAGGGGCCCCTCCACATACCTTTATCCTGCTGCTTCTCAAGTTTAGGGACCGGGATGAACTACTAAAGGCAGCAAGGGCAGAGGGGGAGATGACTTATCAGAACAACCGCATCCTGCTATTCCCAGACTTTTTTCCATAGAGACCCAAAAGCTCCGTCGATCCTTTGATGCTGTCAAGTTAGCCCTGCGCACCAGGGGTATAAAGTATAGTGTGCTTTACCTGGCCAAGCTGAGAGTGGTGGATGAGGAGATGATTTGTTTCTTTACACCCCCCAATGATGCCGCTGACCACACATTACCCGGGCGAGGATCTGCTCGGTTTGACCTTAGGCTGAGCATTGACATGATGATCAGGACTGTTGACTTTGTTGCTCTGCTGTTTTAAGAAATGTGCCCCTGGCCTAGTCCAGGTGACTGCAAGGAACCCGGTTCCGGTGACATTATAGCATCTCCCGTGAATCATTTATGTTGCTATTTCCCCCTTTTTTCTTTGTCGGATTCGGATGATAGACTAAGCCGGGATCCACACGCTCTCCATCTGCTACACGTCTCCCAGTTTTTCTAGTGCCCTCGGGCAGGTTTATTGGTGTTCATGCGGTCTCACTCTCAGTGGGTCTCGCGAGGTTGAGGGGAAGGGGCTGCTAGCAAACAGTTTTGGTCATTGGACAATTTACTCTGGGAATCTACATATTTTATGTGTCTGTTCACTGTTCAGATCATATGCTGTGTTCCTTGCTGGTATGGTTTAATATACGCTACATGTGGTAACAGCTCTGATGTGATTTGGCAGGTTGGAGGAGGTGATACCTTGAAGGGAATGGCACCTAATGTTTATGGGCCTTCCCGCGGTGCTGGGGTGCTTGTACCAAGGGGGACCTACGCATTTTCCCTCCTATTTTGCTATGGCTCAGGTGTCTGTAGTCTCCTGGAATTTGTGGGGACTTAACTCTGCCCACAAATGGTCATTAGTGTTCAAATTTCTTCAGAGATACTCCCCGCACTTTTGCGTTTTACAGGAAACATTTACTTGGTTCCAAAATATTGGGGCTTAGAAGAGCCTGGGTTGGTTCCCATTATCATTCTACGTACTCCAGCTGCTCGAGGGGGGTCAGTGTATTGGTACATAAACATCTTCCTTTTCAATTGTTGGACATCAAGATAGAACCTGGGGGGAGGCATGTTATCATGCATGTTTTAATGGCCTCTGTACCGTGTGTAATGGTTGGAGTATACCTGCCGCCTCTGGCAGCCCTGGAACTGTTGTCCACCATCATGCAACTAGCCATAGGCTGTGGGGTGGATAATGTAATGTTATTAGGAGACTTCAATCTGACCCCCTCCCCTGATATAGACCGGCTATGCTCGACCTCTAGGTGGGTCCCAGGTCTGTCTCAATGGGGCAGCACATTTAGCCTTTATGGATGTCTGGCGCCATTTTCACCCCACCGCAAAGGAATATACATGCCACTCTTCAATCTTTCGCACCCTCTCCCATATAGACCTAATTTATGCCTCCCAGTCCCTGCTCTGAGGGATCTCTGCGGTGAATAGTCTGCCCAGAGGCGTATCGGATCACACTCCGTTGCTGGTTAAAATTGCCTGGGACGCACCTAGGGAGCGGCTATGGAGATTGTGCAGATATTGGCTTGAGAATGAGGGAGTCCAGGAGGCTGTACATTAGGGCATGGGGGTGCAATAGGATGCCTTTAAGGCTTTATGCACACAGGACTTTAACCACTTCAGCCCCGGAAGGATTTCCAGTTTTAGGACCGGAGGACTTTTTTTGGCACTGCGCCGCTTTAACTGGTAATTGCGCGGTCATGAAATGCAGTACCCAAACAAAATTTACGTCCTTTTTTTCCACAAATAGAGCTTTCTTTTGGTGGTATTTGTTCACCTCTGCGCTTTTTTTATTTTTTGCGATATAAACAAAAAAATACGAAAATTTTGAAAAAAAATATTTTCAACTTTATTCCAAAAATACAATAAACTAAATTTTAGTCATACATTTTGCCAAAATGCATTCAGTCACATGTCTCCGGTAAAAAAACGTCAATTAGCGTACATTTATTGGTTTGCGCAAAAGTTACAGCGTCTACAAATTAGGGCACATTTTTCTGCAATTTACGTAGCTTTTATTTTATGACTGCCTATATCAATTCATGAGGTGCTAAAAGGGAGGGGTAGTACAACCCCCCCCAAATAACCCCATTTTGGAAACCCCAAGGAATTTGCTGAGAGGCACGTTGAGCACAGTGAATATTTTATTTTTTTGTCCTAAGTGATTAAAAAATTACAAAAAAAAAAAAAATTACTCAAAGTTGTCACTGAAATATATTGCTCACACATGCCATGGGTATATGTGGAATTACTCTCCAAGATACATTCTGCTGCTTCTGAGTGCAGGGATACTCCATGTGTGAGACTTTTCGGGAACCTATTGGCGTAGGGACCCCAAAAGCCAATCACCGCCTTCAGGATTTCTAAGGGCAAACATTTATGCCTTCACCTCATACTACCTATCTTAGTTTTGGAGGTCATGAAATGCCCAGATAGCACAACCCCCCCCCCCCTCCCATGACCCCATTTTGGAAAGTAGACACCCCAAGCTATTTGCTGAGAGGCATTTGAGTCCATGGAATATTTTATTTTTTGCCACAAGTTTCCAGGAAATGACATTTTTTTTTTTCCCCCACAAAGTTGTCACTAAATTATATGTTGCTTCAACATGCCATAGGTATATGAAATTGCACCCCAAAATACATTCTGCTGCTTCTTCTGAATATGGGGATACCACATATGTGAGACTTTCTGGCAGTCTAGCCATGTACGGGACCCCAAAACCAATCACCACCTTCAGGCTTTCTACTTGCGTAAAAAAGTGATTTCTTATACTTTCATTGACAGACGCAGCCTCTATTCATGACTCGTGGGGTTATGTACCTTTTACTAGGAGTAGACTAGGCAGAACGAAAGTTCAGAAAGCAAAGCTGCCCCCTCCCAAGGGGGCCGTCCTTACTGGGCTCATAACCCCTCAGCCCTCCATAGCATATCAGTTTTCTTCTGCCTAGTGCAAAGAGTTAGACCTGGTTCCCTGCTGGGAACTGCGGTTCCCCTAAAGTTTTTTTTTTTTTTTTTCTTCTTATTGTGCAAGCCTTCTGATGAAGACTACAATCAAGTAGCTGGCTGGGGACCACGCGGATATTCATAGGTCCTGCCATTTCCCCAGCACAGCCGACGGATGCGAGCCACCCTTGGCACTGGCGGGGCCCGCCGCATCCTGCCCGTTCCGTGTGGGCGGCCGGTGGGTTAAAGGTCCCACCTTGCGTGCCCAGTGTCCAGGCTATGGCCGTTTCCAGGGGTCGTTTGGCCAGCAGCATCCCTCCCCGCGTGGGGGGAGGAAGGTCTGTACCGGGTGGCTACCCGCTACGCCTGTCTGGTTGGGTGAGTGACACCCCTCTCCCCCCTGAGGCGGAGGGGGGCGACTAGCAGTACCGTTCTGGTGGGGGGTATAAGCCCACTGGTCCCTGCCATATCCTACCCCGCCCCCGAACACCTGCCAGTCCCGCCACCGCTCACCTGCTGCACACGTTCGGACCGCACCGCCGCATGCCATGCGGCCGCTGCCATTTTGCCGGCGGCCACCACCTCTTTCCGGAGCCGCGGCCGCCGCCATTTTCCTATGGGCGCAGCCATTTTGGAGGTGTTTGACCTCTGGTGACACCCCCTCCCCCCTGGGTGAGGAGGGGGGCCACTAGCAGTACCGTTCCGGTGGGGGGGTATAGCCCCACCGGTCCCTGTCATGTCCTTTCTCACCGCCCACCTGCCCGCTCCGCTGCTCTGCCAGTCCCGCCGCCGCTCGCTATCTACACACGTTCGGATCGCTCCACGGACTGCTCCGTCGCTTGCTATTTTGCTATGGACGCGGCCATTTTGGGGGTGTTTGACCTCTAGTGTTCGTCGGCGGCCATTTTTGGTTGGTCTCCCTGTATGGGAGTTTTCCATGTGCTTTTGGCGCCATTCCTTCCGGGAGCGCAGCAGCAGCAAGACTATCAGCATCAGCAGCTCGAGCAGCGGCACATCTGGTGGCATTGGCAGACAGTGGCAGCCTCTTGGGGCACATAGTGGCACAGGGTTCCGCAAGTATTGCTGGCTTTCTCCCTGGGGTGCAGGGGCAACGGTGCTGAGTGCTACTGGTCAGTCCTGAGGCCTTGCTGGGTGTGGCATTGAGGGGGTGATGGCTGGTAGGCCTCACAAGTGTCCTGGCGGTGGCGCAATGGCGGCTGAACCGTCAGTTTCTTCTCCGGAGGGGTCCGCAGAAGCACAGGCCGCGCTGGGACCTCTGGTTCCCCTAGATCAATTGACCTCCATCTTAGAGGAGTTTTTCGCCCGAGGGGAATCGGACCGGTTTAGTGGGGACCCTAAAAAGCGTCCCCCTCCCCCGCAATCCTATGAGAAGGACTTGGAACCGGAAGGGGGCTCTGGGGTCACAGGGAACCCCGTGGAGCTCTCAGACGGAGAGCTGTAGCCTTCGGATGGGGAAGAGGACCAGGGGGCCTCAGTGGCACGCGAAAAGGCTCTGGTGGGCGCCTTAGTCACGGCCATTCGCAATTCACTGCGCCTGAATCAGGCTGGAGAGGCACAGGCGTCTGCCTATACTTTTGGGTCCAAGAAGCCCTCTCGTGCTCCTAAGGTGTTCCCCTACCTCCCAGTATTTTGACCAGTATGTGTATAAGGAATGGAAACGTCCGCTGAATTCTTTTACCCTGCCAAAACGTTTTTCTGTGCGCTATCCATTTGAGGACAGCCTGTTACAGAAATGTGTCTCCCCCGCAGTGGAGCCGCCAGTGGCCCTCCTGAACAAGGCGACAACTATTCCCCTGTAGGGGTCTCCCTCTTTTAGGGATCCGGCCAATAGGCGGACGGAAGCAGTGTCTAAGGCACTCTTTTTGGTGGCGGGGGCAGCCATGCGACCGGTCTTGCCGTCTGTCATGGCATCTCAGTCGCTCACGGAGTGTGCGATAGAGTGGAGAGAGGCCCGGGGCGTCATAGATTCGCCTGAATCCGTGCAGCGAGCAGACCACCTGGTGCAAAGGCTTCATTACCTTTGTGACGCAGCTCTGGACTTGGCACCGATGTCAAAAATGTCGGGGTTTTTTACAATCATTATCAGGCGCCTGCTGTGGCTGCGACGCTGGTCGGGTGACTACGCGTTCAAGAAAGGTCTCACGGATCTTCCCTTTCAAGGTGGCTGGCTTTTTGGGCCCCATTTGGATGAAATCATTAAGGATTAAGGGGAAGAGTACGTTTCTTCCCGAACCCAAGCGGCGTGACCAGCGCCGCAAACGGGCCTCAGCCCTCAGGGCAGAAAAATTTTTTTCGTGCGCCCAGTCAGGCAGGCAGGAACTCCCTCCCGAGCGTCGGCTAGCTCTGCTAGGGGCTGTGCGGTCGATGTCTGAACAGGGGGTGATCGTGCCAGTCCCTCCGCGGCTTCTATTCAACCCTCTTTGTGGTACGAAAGAATGGGAGGGGGGCGGGGGGTAGGCCGGTTCTGGACTTGAAAACACTCAATCACTTTGTGAAGATGTGCAAATTCAGGAAAGAATCAGTCCGTTCGGTCCTGGACGCCCTGCAAGAAGGGGATTGGCTGGCATTCCTGGACATAAAGGACGCATATCTGCATGTTCCCATCTATGTTGGGCACCTGCGCTTTGCTGTGGGGGACCTTCATTACCAATTTGTGGCTCTCCCCTTCAGCCTGGCCTCGACTCCGCCGGTGTTCACCAAGTTACTGGCCCCGGTGCTCGCTCTGTTGCGGCAGAGGGGCATTGTACTGGTGGCCTACCGCCCATCTCCTCCTGCGTGTGGAGTCGGCGCAGGTTCTGGAGGACAATGTTACTGTCACCCTGACCTCAATGAGGGACTTCGGTTGACTGATCAACCTACAGAAGTCGACATTGACCCCGTCCTGTCGCATCGAATATCTGGGTCTGACATTGGACACGGTGCAGGCGAAGGTATTTCCACCTCCGGACAAGTTGCTGGCACTGCAAGTAGCAGTGTGGTCCCTCCTGTCACGACAGTGGTGCTCACGTTTTTGCATGTGGGTGTTGGGACACATGGTCTCGTCCTTCGAGGCGATACCGTATGCCCAGTGGTCCCTGCATCCAGAGGTCTTTTGCCACATTTGCGAATGGTGGGGCATGCCAGATGTGGATCTCCTGGCGTCCTGATTCAATCACAAGGTGAAGACCTTCGTGAGCAGGTCAAGGGATCCGTTGGCGGCAGCCTCGGATGCTCTGGTGGCCCTGTGATCCCTGTACAGGCTTCTGTATGCCTTTCCTCCTCTCAAGCTTCTACCGCAGTTGCTGCGCAGGATAGAAGTGGAGGGAATCCCGACAATCCTGGTGGCTCTGGATTGGCCTCAGCGCCCTTGGTACGCCGATGTGATGCGGATGGTAACAGATGTTCCCTGGCCACTTCCGCTTCATGAAGATCTACTGTCACAGGGTCCCATCTTGCACCCTGCTTTACCATGGCTGGCTTTGACAGCATGGCTATTGAGTCCCAGGTGTTGAGGGATGGGGGGTCTCTGAGTCAGTAATCCCCACTACGCTTAAGGCGCGCAAGTGTACTTCGCACAAGATTTATCATCGCACCTGGAAGGCCTATATTGCCTAGTGCGAGTTGGAGGGCTGGAACCCCCGTTCCGTTGCATTTGCCTGGGTGCTGGCCTTTCTTCAACAATGCCTGGAGCAAAAGTTGGCTTTGAGCACCCTCAAGGGCCAGATCTCCGCTCTGGTGATTCTCTTTCAGCGTCCTATGGCGACGCATTCTTTGATCCGTACATTTGTACGTCATGTGGCTCCTCGGGTACGGTCGCCCTTGGCACCGTGGGATCTGAACTTTGTACTTTCTGTACTGCAGAAACCGCCTTATGAGAAGATCAGGGATATTCCCTTACAATTACGGTCTCAGAAGGTCGCCTTCCTGGTGGCTATCACATCCGCTAGGCGGGTGTCTGAATTGGCAGCTTTGTTGTGTAGGTCTCCTTATTTGGTCCTACATAAGGATAAGGCGGTGCTGCGCCCATCTCCTTCATTCCTTCCGAAGGTAGTCTCCTCTTTTCACATTAATGAGGACATTGTCCTCCCTTCCTTGTATCCGCACCCGTCTCACACTAAGGGTATTTCTCTGCATTCTTTGGATGTGGTGAGAGCATTGCGGGTGTATTTGGCAGCTACGGCTCCTTTCAGGAAGTCGGATGCGCTATTTGTGCTGACGGATTCCACCAGGGCAGTTAGCACTTCCTGGGCGTTTAGACACCAAGCATCGGTGTCTCAGGTGTGCAAGGCGGCTACCTGGGCCTCGGTGCACACTTTTGTTAAGTTTTACAAAGTTGATGTTTCAGCATCCGGAGTTTTACAGGCGGCGGTGTAGGCTGGCGCCTCCCGAGATCTTTCTGTGGGTACAGTTGTTGTTGTTTGCCCACCCCTCTTGTTTGACAATGCTTTGGGACGTTCCCACGTGTCATGAATAGAGGCTGCGTCTGTCAATGAACCAGTGTTGCCAACCTCCCGCAGCGTTTTTTACTGGCAAAACATGGAAAATTTACTGGCGGAGCACATTTTTTTTACTGGCAACCTGAAAAATAGCTGAACTCCTATTAGAAACTAAGACAATTGATATTTAAACACAACATGGAAACACTGACAATACCCATATCAAGTAGTTTGCCCAGTTTACACTTAAAAAGTCAGCACAGCATGACAAATTATCAGACCCTGATATTTATAGACAGTTGTAAAAATCACTGATTTTTACAAACTGTCAGTAAATTTACTGGCGGTTGGCAACACTGCAATGAACGTGAGAGAAAATGGGATTTTAGTAAGAACTTACCGTAAAATCCTTTTCTCTGGGTTCATTGACAGACGCAGCACCCACCCCTCGGTGTTGTGTTTGTACATCTTGTTACAAACTGATATGCTATGCAGGGTTGAGGGGTTATGTGCTGAGTAAGGACGGCTCCCTGGGAGGGGCTGGCTTTGCTTTCTGACCTTTCATTCTGCCTACTTTACTCCTAGTAAAAGGTACATAACCCACGTGTCATGAATAGAGGCTGCGTCTGTCAATGAACTCAGAAAAAAGGATTTTACGGTAAGTTCTTAATAAAATCCCATTTTTCACACAATTCTTTGCAAGCCCAGATAAGTTATATAAAATGGGGCAAATATTAGCACCAAAATGTGCATGATGCGGGCTGGAAGGAGCAGACTTCCTTCACCTGATGTGGTCTTGTGGTAAAATAAAGGGATACTGGTACCAGGTCATTAGTAGACTGGAGAAAATCATTAAGTGTCCGATACAATAGAAGTGTGCTTATTGGAGTTGGTGGAAGGAAAAAGATGGCCCAGGCTTATTAAGACATTAGTAAAAAAAAGTGTTATTTCTTGCAAGGAAGCAAATAGTGGAAAGATGGATCCAGCCAATACCCCCAATAGTTAGTCAATGGATAAACGCTGTTAACCAGATTATACCATATGAAAAAATAATGTATGAAAACAGGGGAAACCTACAAAAATATGGGAAAATCTGGGATAAGTGGAATAACTCCAATTTGACAATGGGTACGAAATAAAGAAGGAAAAGAAGGGAAAAAGAGAAAAGCAGGAAGAAAGAGGAAAAAAAAAAAAATTCTTTGCAAAATTAAGATTTTTTTTCATATTTTTGTTTTTCACAAAATTGTCATATTAACAGTTTAGTTCTCACACACAGCATATGCATACCACATATTACACCCCAAAATACATTCCGGGCCCAACATGCTGCACCATCAGTGCAATGCAAACACCCCACAAATGACCTCATTTTGGAAAGTAAACACCCCACCGTATATTCTAGGAGGCATAATGAGCCATTTGAACATGTAATTTTTTTCCACAAGTTTTTCGAAAATGTGGAAAGAAAATGAAAACAAATATTTTTTACATACAGTTGTCCATTTATACAATATTTCTAATATATAACATGTACATAGCATAAATTACACCCCAAAATACATTCTGATACTCCTGAGTCTCAGGGACTCATCCTGCACCCTGCTTTACCCTCACTGGCTTTGACAGCTTAGCTATTGAGTCCCAGGTGTTGAGGGATAGGGGTGTCTCTGACTCAGTGATCCCTACCATGCTTAAGGCACGCCAGTGCACTTCACGCAAGATTTATCATCGCACCTGGAAGGCCTATATTGCCTGGTGTGAGGCGGGGGGTTGGAACCCTCGCTCTTACGTTGTTTCCTGGGTCCTGGCTTTTTTGCAGCAGGGCCTGGATAACAAATTGGCATTGGGTACTCTCAAGGGTCAGATTTCAGCTCTGGCGATTCTTTCAACGGCCTTTGGCGTCACATTAGTTGATAGGTACATTTGTACAGGGTGTACGCCATGTGGCTCTTCAGATACGGTCGCCTTTGGCACCGTGGGATTTGAATTTGGTACTTTCTGTACTGCAGAAACCGCCATATGAGAAGATCAGGGATATTCCCTTACAGTTGCTGTCGCAGGAAGTGGCTTTCTTGGTGGCCATTACATCCGCTAGGTGGGTGTCTGAGTTGGCAGCGTTGTCCTGCAAGTCTCCTTACCTGGTCCTTCATAAGGACAAGGCGGTCTTGCGACCTTCCCCTTCGTTTCTACCGAAGGTGGTCTCTCTTCACATTAATGAGGATATTGTTCTTCCTTCATTATGTCCGCACCCGTCGCATCCCAAGGAATTTGAGTTACATTCTTTGGATGTCGTGAGGGCTTTGCGGGTGTGTTTGGCGGCTACAGCTTATTTTTGGAAGTCTTATGTGTTGTTTGTGCTGACGGATGGACCGCGCAAAGGGTTGGCGGCCTTGTCGGCTACTGTTTCCCGTTGGATCAGACAGACCGTGACTCATGCGTATACTGTTCGGGGCAAAGTCCCCCTTATTCCAGTCACCGCTCATTCCACCAGGGCAGTTAGCACTTCCTGGGCTTTCAGACATCAGGCTTCGGTGTCCCAGGTGTGCAAGGCGGCCACTTTGGCCTCGATGCACACGTTTGCTAAGTTTTACAAAGTTGATGTGTCCGCATCCGCGGATGCTGCTTTTGGCCGTAAAGTTTTACAGGCGGCGGTGTAGGCGCGGCTGGCGCCACCTGGGAGGATTCTGTTGGGTACAGTTGTCGTTGTTTACCCACCCCTCTTGTATGACACTGCTTTGGGACATCCCCACTTGTCAATGAAGGGCTGCGTCTGTCGGTGAACGTAAGAGAAAAAGGGATTTTATTAAGAACTTACCGTAAAAGCCTTTTCTCTGAGTTCACTGACAGACGCAGCACCCACCCCTGTGTTGCGTTTGTACGGCTTGTTACAAACTGATATGCTATGCAGAGCTGGGGGGTTATATTCTGGAGTGAGGATGGCCCCCTGGGAGGGGTCAGCTTGCTCTTTTTCTATTTGCCTAGTCTACTCCTGGTAGGATGAGCATAAACCCCACTTGTCTATGAAGGGCTGCGTCTGTCAGTGAACTCAGAGAAAAGGATTTTACGGTAAGTTTTAATAAAATCCCTTTTTCCAATCACCTGATCCCTGTGATAGCCTCTGATTGGTTATCACAGCGATCAGTCACTGTACAGCCCACCCCTGTGCTTTTTTTTTCTCCCTTTGAATGGGGACAATGATACATTGCATCTCTTCTGCTATAGGAGAAAAATGTAAACAAAAACAAATGGGTGTTCAAAAATAAAGAAAGAATAGGTAGAGCCGGGTTCCATCTCAGTCGGTGTTTATTACAGATACTTATATAGCACCATCGATATACGCAGCGCTTTACATATACATTGTACATTTACATCAGTCTCTTCCCTCAAGGAGCTTACAATCTAATGTCCCTAACTCACATTCGTTCATACATATACTAGGGCCAATGTAGATGGGGGACAATTAAAGGATAAGTTCACCTTTCATAACATATGACGTCACACCCATATTCAGGATGTAACATGTTATGAATGCACCGGCCCCCACACCTCCCCGATCCCCGCTGTGCCAGCTAGCAGGGGTTCTTCTCAACCCCCCTAGCTGTTAAATTTTTCTTAAAAAACGTGGCTGTGCGGGGCCACAAGGTCAGGCTTGTAGTTTTCTCTGAACTACCGCGGTGCTGACGTGGTTCATTCATTCTTCCTGTCAGCATATATTGGCTTCCTGGTATGAGGTACTAGCAAGCCTATACATCAGGGATATGCAATTAGCGGACCTCCAAATGTTGCAGAACTACAAATCCCATGAGGCATAGCTAGACTCTGATAGCAACAAGCATGAAACCCAGAGGCAGAGGCATGATGGGACTTGTAGTTTTGCAACAGCTGGAGGTCCGCTAATTGCATATCCCTGCTATACACTGACAGGTCTGCAGGAGACCTGCATGGCACCAGCGATCTTCTGATCACCGGTGCAATGCTTTTCAGGCTTCTGCAACAAAAAATAATAAATGCACGTTTTTACCTGCAAAACAATGTGTATTTGTTTATTTTTTCTGAAAAGGTGAACTTATCCTTTATCCTCCCAAGCATGTCTTTTTAGTGTGGGAGGAAACCCGGAGTACCGGGAGGAAACCCGGAGTACCCAGAGGATATCCAGGGTCAAAAGTCAGGGTCAGTGTATTTTAGGTAGGGATAAAAATAAACAAAAAAGCAAACTTTTTTTAAATCAGTGTCAGTATGTTATTTTAGGTGGTTCTTTAGTGATAGATTATGGTAAAGCCCCTTTCACATTGAGCAGATCCACTGGACTGATTCTGCTGGCTCAGGGTGGGGGAATCGCTCCACTGATCCCCTCTGAGCAGGTGAATGACAGGTCTGACTCTGTTCACTGTGCAGGGACGGACCTGTCAGAGCCCCGCTGTTCTCTATGGGCAGATAGGATGAAATCGGACAGCCTGTCCATTTTCATCGGATCCGCTGGACGGATGGCGAACTCTTGTTTCTGTTTCTTCTGGTAGTGATTAGGAATGGTTTTGTGGGTACCAGGGCTGTATGTGTGCAGTGTGTACTGTGAGTAGGCTCAGACCATATACTGTATAACCCATTCCTTGCTGTGTGTGCAGATAAATGTGTCCTCACTGAAGGGGCTCTACTTCTGTGGGGCTGCATATATGTGTACATATCCGCAATCACAGCACAGGAACCAGGCTCTCACTACTAATGATTGGGAAGCGGAAAGCTCAGTTCCCAATCACCTGATCACTGAGATCCTCTGAGCCTCTTATTGGCTTTCACAGTGATCAGTCCCTGTACAGCCCTGTGATTTTCCTTCTCTTGAATGGAGACAATGATACATTGCATCTCTTTTGCTATAGGAGAAAAATGTAAACAAAAACAAACGGGTGTTCAAAATTTAAGAAAGAATAGGGGTTCCCTCTAGATCAGGGTCTATTTTTTTATTGATTTATTTATTTTTTACAGGTTACAATCTAAGCTTCTTAAAGCCTCGCACACACGAGTCGACGATCGTATACAACAGGTCGTACGAACAACCGTTGTATGCGAAATCGATCGTTAGTACACGCGATTAGAACAGCCGACGTACGACGGTCGTACAACGGGAGTTGTATGAACAAACTTGAAAACTTTGTAGCACCAACAAGCGGTCGTACGACCGTTGTATCGTGTGTACAGAGAAGTTGGTCCAACAAGTTGTATTGTGCAAAACACGCATGCTCAGAAGTCAGGAACGGCTGGATGCTAATAGCACGCTTCTGAACATTCTCTTTATACGTTCACTACGTTCAGCTTGGTCGTACGATTGTGTAGTGCATGTCAGTATGCTAGATACAACAGCCAACATGCGATTTGAGCAATTCGGTCGTACGATCGTCGACCCGTGTGTACGAGGCTTAACTTTCATTCATACATACACAGACTAGGGCCAATTTAAACAGGAGCCAATAAACCTCCCAGCATGTGTTTGGAGTGTGGGAGGAAACCGGAGTACCTGGAGGAAACCCAGGTTCAAAGGTCAAGGTTGGGGTAAAAATCCAGGGTCAGTGTATTTTAGGTAGGATTTAAAAAAAAAAAAAAAATACATCCGTGTCAGTATGTTTTACTTAGGATAAAAAAAGTAAAATGTGCGCTATTATTTCTGGGCATGACTACAGGTACAGACCATAAATAACACACACATATGTGGTATCGCTGCAATCGTCCCGAGCAGGGGAATTTATTTTGGATTGTTCTTTAGTGGTAAGTTATGGTAATACACAGCTAAATTTCATTTTTTTTTTAAACAGTTTTGTGCCTGGTTGTATCTGTTACCATGGACTGTCAAATCAAAGGCCAGTTTGTCCTGTAAAGAAGGCGGTGTAATGCACCTGGATACACCAGGTTCACCTGGATAAGGTGAAAGTTCTGCCCGTCCTCCTCCTTTCCACCTTCTGTAATATTGGATATTGGTGTTTTGTTTGTTTTCTTTTATCTGGTAGCGAGTACTTTTTTCTGATGGGTATCTGATCTTACATCCACAGATTTCACCTAGGAGAGAATTATGAAAGCTTGGCCCACCGCCTGCCTGCAGTCCCCAGGGATGACACATGTCCCAGTAGACTGTGGGACCAGTATGAAAGCACAGTGCGATCTTGCGTATGTGCAGTGGGGAGCTGGCTGTGGTATTGCAGGGAGTCACAGCTGCCTCTCACGTTCAAGATGGCAGCACTGGGGATCCAAAGCCCTGCAAAGAACCGATGTCTTGTCAGAATATCGCTACCCATCAGAATATGTAACAGAAGTGACGTTCTGAGCAAAAAATGCTTACTGCAAATGCACCATGCGTTCCAACATGGCTGCTATGCTTTCCAATAGATTTCCTAATCTGACAGAACACAAAGCCAGCAGCGGACATCTTACACCAAGGCAAGCAGGCAGAAGGTGGCGACGGCCATCTTGGTACACCCCACACTGCTCAACGGCAAACTAGAAAGAAACACTCTATCATGGTGAAATAGTCTATTTCTGTATATAGTGTGAAATTGAAGACTTACCTGGGTGTAAAAAGATGGCCACTACTGCCTTTGTGTTCTGTCACATTAGGAAACCTATTGAAACACATAGCAGTCATGCTGGAATTGCCCATGCACAATGAGCAGTTTTGTTCGCAACATCTCTTCCATTGCATTTTCTGATGGGTAGCGGTATTCTGATAGAACATCGGCCCAGTTGAAGGAACATTTTAAAGTGGTTCTAAAGCCAAATTTAAATTCTGGGGTCCCCCATCAGCACTCTCAGCTCCTCCTCTTCTGTATCTGCAGATGTGTTGGCTCGCTCCCAGGCTGGGTGTGTCACAAGAGTTCTGCCCCGCCTCTCCTCACAGGATTTTGAGTCAGGATGGGTCAGGCATGGCTCCCGCTGCTGCCTGACCCTCAAAAAATAAATGGCACGCAAATGTTCATCACGTATTTCACCAACTCAGGCAGAATTGCGCCAATTCTGCCCATGATTCCAAATAGCCTTGTATGAACAGGGTCTTTAGGGGCCCATTCACAACTTAACTGGACAGCTTTTAGACAGTAAATCGCTGCGGTTTACTGAGCGGCAGCTGTCTGTTCCGGCTTCATTTAGGCAGCGGTTCGGGGCGGTGGGTGTGCGATTCAGCACTTTACACAGCTCCCCTTATTTTCTTTGTTTTCCGTGTGTCCTAGACTAGACATAGTGTGAATCGACCCTTGTTATATTTGGAGCCGTGGCTGTCAGCACAGTTGGCTTTCTTTACTTGGGCTCGGTTGATATATATGTGTGTGTGTGTGTGTGTGTGTGTGTGTGTGTGTGTGTGTGTGTGTGTGTGTGTGTGTGTGTGTGTGTGTGTGTGTGTGTGTGTGTGTGTGAATTGTATGCGTTTTGAACCATATTCAATTTGCATGACATGTGAAACAACACGGTTTTCCATTGAAGCTGTTTGCACATCTGCAATGCATCCACAGTGCGAATTTAAAGAGTCCTGTGCGTTTCCTGAGCAATGCCAATACCAGGCCTATTGTCTTCCATGGGAGCGCTTCTGTATCGGACATGTTGTTTTTTTTTTAGCACAAACTGAGACAAAAAAAAGTGTTTCTCCTACGTTCACTGACAGACGCAGCTCTTCATGACTTTGTGGGGTTTTATGTTCGTCCTACCAGGAGTTAACTAGGCAGGGAAAAGAATCAGCTGGCCCCTCCCCTGGGGGCCGTCCTCCTTTCCTACATTAAACCCCCCTCACAGAATAGCTCTCCAGTTTCAATGCCTAGTTCGCAAGGAGTTGACCTGGCTTCCCTATAGGGAACTGCGGTCCTATTGTGACCATTTTTCTCTTTTATTTTATTTTTTCTTTTTGCTGCAATCAAGATGATCTGCTATCAAGAAGCCGGTAGGGGCATCGAGAGTCTTGGTGCTCTGTACTTTCCTCGGCCTGGCCAACATGATGCGAAGCCGACCCCAACACATGGACCCGCCGCATCTTACCCGTTCCGTGCGGGTGGCCCGGGGCGAGATCCCCCATTTTGGTCCCCTTCCCGATTTGTTCGGCAGGGTGACCCTGGGCCTGCAGCGTACCCCCCGCCGAGGGTGGAAAGTCTGCATCCGGGTGGCTACCGTGGCGTCGGACTGGTAAGTGAGCGCCCTGCCTTCCTCCCCGCATGGGGAGTGAAGAGGGCCGACGTCCGAAAATGCAATTTTTTTTCACTGCTCCGATAGCTGTCCAGGGTAGCCACCGGTGGGAATCAGCCTCTCATCTTGCCCTCTGCCACCCCCCGCCCCCCCTCCCTAGCGCTGTACCTTCGTTCAGCCTTCTCGTCCAGCATCGCCATGCGGTCTTTCGGCCGCCATTTTGCGGCGGACCGCCGCCATTTTGCCGTAGCCGCGGACATTTCCAGTCTATGGGGCTTTCCCTCTAGCGCTCGGAGCGGCCATATTCGGTACTGCACGTTGCCTGAGAGGTGTGTTTCACCGTCTAGTGCTTCCTGGCGGCCATCTTCACTGCATGCTCTGCATTCTACACGTGGCTGCAGCTTCTTCTCACAGAAAACGGCGGCTGACAGAGGCAGTTCTTCTGAACGATCGGCGCTATCAGGCAGCAAACGGCAAGTATAGCTGGGCTCCCTCTGGGTACTGGTGGCGGTGGGGTGCTGTCCTCTGGATCCTGTGGGTGTGTGGCTGTGTGTGGGGCGTCCCTTCCTTCCATCCATCCATCC
>BLSH010302669.1:664668-674767 GCA_018402905.1 Glandirana rugosa | reverse complement strand
GATCAACAGGTGAAAATAAGCGGAAAGGGCCTAAGACCCCTTTCACACCAGGGGACCGATCGGGTCTGCCTTTCCGTCTTACAGGCAGACCCGATTGGTCCACCCATTGTTCTCTAGGGGGTGGCGGATGTCAGCGGACATGTGTCCCCTGTCACCAGCCAGCATTCAATCCGATCTGATCCGCTAAACACAGACGAATAAGGATACATTTGCTATCTGTTCGGCAGAATAGATCAGATGACAATTGGATAGAAATGGACATGCAGTCCGTTTCCCTCTGACCACCCCATAGAGAAGAGCAGGCTGTGTCCGTGTCCACTCTATATATAGCGGACATAGACCTGTCACCCACCTGCTCAGGGGGATCAGAGCACAGACCAGCCTTTCTGAACCTTTTCAACACCGAGAAACACTTGAAATAATTCTCCGGTCTCAGGGAACCCCTGCTAAAAATTAAAAATCTACAACTCACGATACATTAGTGTGATGGTCAATGGGAAGAATGCTCCTTACACTTGTGGTCATTGAGAAGAGTGTAAAAAATAGGCATATGCATTACAATATTGAAGTCATCCAAGTGGTTTTCAAAGTCAATAATTGTAATGTAGATGGCTCCACAAGGATGACAGATGAGGACTGAGGAGATATTGTACACATCTTCAAAGAATGTGCCAGGACCTACCATGTAAAATACCAGATGTGTGAATTCAGTTCACTGGACTCCTAAAAAAAAAAAAAAGTATTTTGTCACTGCAACAAGTGTCTTGATGGGAAGATCTCCACACTATATCTGTTCTGGTAACAAGTCACTGAAAATATTGGATTTTTCTTCACTTTCAGTCCTGGTAATAATAGTTCTGGGAGTTTATTGGAGGCAGTGTTAATTTTGTCAACGAAAAAACATTTTCGGCAACATTTTCGTCAGCAGCCTCTTTTACAGTGACGAAAATAAACGAAAAATACACCACATTTTCATCCACTGACGGAAACTATGACAAAAATCAATTCCATTTTCGTTAACAAAAACTAAACAAAAATGTGAGGCAGGAACGTTTACCCTTGTGAACTTCCAGTTTCCACGGAGCTCTGCTTGCTTCTGCTCCCAGCAAACAAGTGAGTGTGCAGACAGCATTACAGTCTTCTGAGTACTCAGACAACCATCCAGAGAATCACTCTAAGTTACAGGCCTCACAATAAGAGTGTATACATTGCAATTAAAGGCCTCCCCTCAGACCACCAGCAATGTGTGCATTACAGGTCTCCTCTGACCACACTGGCATCCAGAGCACTGTGCATTACAGGCCATTCCTCAGACCTGAGACCACCATCCAGATCCAGCACTGTGCAGAATTACATGCCTCTCAGAGTAGGCCACCATCCCAGAGCACTGTGCATTACAGGCCTCCCCACCACTATCCACATCACTGTGCAGCATTTTAGGCCTCCTCAGACCACCATCCAGAGCACTGTGTGTAGCATTACAGCCACCGTCCAGAGCACTGCAGCATTACAGGCCTCTCATACCACCATCCACAGAGCAGTGTGCAGCATTACAGGCCTCCTCAGTCCACCATCCAAATCACTGTGTAGCATTGCCAGACCACTGTCCAGAGCACTGTGTAGCATTACAGCCACCATTCACAGCACTGTGCAGCATTACAGGCCTCCTCAGAGTCAGACCACCATCCAGAGCACTGTGTAGCATTACAACCACCATTCACAGCACTGTGCAGCATTACAGGCCTCCTCAGAGTCAGACCACCATCCAGAGCACTGTGAAGCATTGCAGCCACCCGCCAGAGCACTGTGCAGCATTACAGGCCTCCTTAGATCACCATCCAGAGCACTTTGCATCATTACAGGCCCCCTCTGACCTCCATCCAGAGCATTATGTGTAGCATTACAGCCACCGTCCGGAGAACTGGATAGCATTACAGCCACCATTCAGAGCACTGTGCAGAATTACAGCCATGTTCAGAGCACTGTGCAGCATTACAGGGCCTCCTCAGAGTCAGACCACTGTCCAGAGCACTGTGTAGCATTTCAGCCACCATCCAGAGCACTGCGCAGCATTGCAGCCCTCCTCAGACCATCACCCAGAGCACTGTGCAGAATTACAGGCTTCCTCAGACCACCGTCCAGAGAACTGTGCGGCATTACAGGCCTCTCAGACCACTGTCCAGAGCACTATAGCATTACAGCCACCATTCAGAACACTGTGCAGCATTACAGGCCTTCTCAGACCACCATCCAGAGCACTTTAGCATTACAGGCACCGTCTAGAGCATTGTGCTGCATTACAGGCCTTCTCACTGTTCTCAAACCGTCCAGGGCCCAGTGCATTGCAGGTCTCCTCCTCACCGTCCATGTCCAGACCTCACAGAGGAAAGTCGGACTCAGACTGAGTCGCTCCTATTTTCCCTTCCCCACTGCTGCACAAACTATACAGGAAATGTCAAAGTGCTTTCCTTAAAATGAATCAACACAAATAGAAGTGTTTTATTCTCCATGAATTTCTATTTGTAACATAAAAAGCATACCTAATACTTGTGGGTTGTGCTTATTGTTACAGGAAGAATCAATAATTCAATAACAGTTTTAATTGTCAATTAAATTTGGGGGAAAAACGCACAGACTAGAATTGCCATTAGTATGTGGAACTATAACAACCACCACTTTTATCAACTCCTCTATCTCTTAGCATTGGCAAATTTGACAATAGAGGTAAATATCACACTAATGAAAAAGAGAAATAGATCAGTAACTTTCAGAAAGAGCCTTATATTGGGCTCCTGCCCCAGCAGTCTTTTTAGTGTAATATTTACCTTTATTGCCATTGGGAATGCTGAGAGAGAGAGGAGTTGATAAAAAGTGGTGACTGTTATAATTCACACGCTAATGGCATTATTATAGACTGTGTACTTTTTCTTTGAATGTATCTGAGAATTAGAACTGTTGAAATAATACACTGACAGTAAATTGATTCTTATTGTAGAAATAAGCATTACCCTCAAGTACTGGTTTATTATGCTGTGCCAGACTGCCAGTGACAGTGCCGGTGCAGTGTGTTGTGTGCTTGTACCTCCTGAAATGTTTTGTTGTGTTCAGTTCCGTGAATGTGCACTGCATGGTGGCATCATCACGCAAAGAGTATATATATATATATATATATATATATACATTTTTTTTTTATTTTAACATTACACTTCTGTCAAAAAAGCAATACTGTTGTAACGAAACTTGGTTTACCTTAAGGACATTATATAACGAATAAATGTGTGTCTCTAGTGCATGCTCAATACCATAAATAATAACATATTCGATTTCACTCCAGGACAGTGATTCTCAATCTGTGTGCCTCGTGAAACTTGCAGGTGTGCCTTGGGAGTTTTGAAAAATATTTAAAATTGCTAGCATTTTGAAACCTTGAACATATTGAAAAATTAAATGGTAAATCAATGTCGCAAAAGTTAAAAAGTAACATATGTAAAAACGCAGTCTCTGTCAGTCTGTTATTCATTGGTTCCTTTCGTAATGCTAGACTTGTGCGAGATCTCGGGAGAACGCAATCGCTGTAATTATATTATAATAATGGAGACCATTCCATTCCAACTTTGATGCTTATATGTAAAGTTTGTTTATTGCTTAGTGATGGAGAAATATTTAATCATGTCTGGAACTCTGAAAGAGAAACTGTTAAATGAAAAGCAAGGAAGCAAGGGAAAGTACAAAGAAGTTTACAATCGCTTCAATCTGATTTGCTCTCGAAAGCAGGCACATCCTACACAATACATTTTAAATTAAATATATATGTAAAAATAAATAAGTTCTTTACCACAAAAACTGTTAAATCTTTTCAGGTGTGCCGTGAAAGCTTTTAGATCGTTTTGGTGCCCTGCAAGACAAAAAAGTTTGAGAAACACTGCTCCTGGAGTATATAATGTGTTTGGAAATTGTAGAGAAATGCTTAAATAATTCATTACAATTTAACTAAACCCATTCGATTTTAGACGACTAAAATGTACTGGAGGTTTTAGTCGACTAAATACGACTAAAACAACTACAGATGACTAAAATGGGACTAAAACTAAAATGGCATTTTAGTCAAAAGACTAAAGCCTCGTACACACGTTTCGACGGTCGTATGCAAACGCTTGTTGTATGCTCATCTGACCGTTAGTACGCGCGATTAGAACAGCCGATGTACGACGGCCGTACAACAGGAGTTGTATGAGCAAACTATAAAACTTTGGTAGTACCAACAAGCGGTCGTATGACCGTTGTATCGTGTGTACAGAGAAGTTGGTCCAACAAGTTGTATTGTGCAAAACATGCATGTTCAGAAGTCAGGAACAGCCGGGCGCTAATTACATGCACCTGAGCTTTATCTTTATACGTTCATAACACGCCACTACGTTCGGCTTGGTCGTACGATCCTGTAGTGCATGTCAGTATGCAAGTTACATGATCCAACATACGATTTGGTCTGTTCGGTCATGCGACTGTCGAACCGTGTGTACGAGGCTCAAGACTAAAACTAAATCGAAATTGTTTGCCAAAATTAAGACTGATTGGAGAAACATGGGAGAGCTTCTGTGGACCAAGGAGACTGACACTCCTGAAATGTCAGTCTCCCAGGAGATTTGAGCCAGGGATTTCACTTAAAGGGGGTGGAATTTAATGGTGTGGGCACCAGTAGCAGTATGTATTCACATCTCTTTAAGGCACATATTATGTTACTGGCAGGGTCATTTTCACACAAATTAATATGAATATTTCATCTAGTTGATCTCTTTTACCTGTTAATCTAAAATTAAATTGAAAAGACATTTCATTCCATTTATTGCACTTATTTGAAAATATTGTACATAGTTTAAACCAGATGTCCCCATACTGTATAAAAATATCTAGTTTTATTCTAAACACCCTCATCTTCATCCCATTCTACTATCCCGTTCTTTGCATCCTCACAATGTAGAACTGTGTGAGGAATGAATGAAGACTTGTGAGATCATTATGAACATTTACCGTGCTCAGTAAGAAGGTTTAACAAATGTCTGCTATAGAGAGTCTATCGGCAGGGACTCAGTGTGGGCTGAGGATATTTACATTTCGCTCATAAACATTCCGCACACTTAGATCACCTGAAGACTATGTCTTCTTTGCCATGCTTGAAGGAACAAGCTGTTCACTGGGGATATTGACTCAGAACATACATATGAATGGGAAAGCCAGAGGAATTAGACTTACAGAAACAAAATAACATACTAGCTATAGAAACACATGACATTCAGCCCTATGGACACATGGGGAAAACTTGAGCTTGCTACCCAAAAAGGTTTATTTTACTGTGTACAATATGTTATTACAGAAACTGAGAAAAAAAAGAAAATATTAGACCTAAGTGGTTATATTGTATAAAATGCCTAACCTAGTGATAAAGGGATAAACTTAAATTCAAAAGTAATTTTGGCTCTGTGATAGTACATCGGGTATTGTCCAACTTCTACTGATTATTATACTACAGTCCTGAAGATGCACAGGCATGTGCAAAACGCGTTTGTTAGTGTAAATAATATAAAGCTATTTTACAGTATCTGGTTTTATGGCTATATCTGGAAATAACATTGATATGCATTAAATATTAGGCAAAACAGTAGTTTAATGTATTTGTGGAAATGTTTAAGTATACTTTTTTATGAAATAAATACATTTTATGTTTTTGCACTTTTTTGAACCAAACAAATGATACCGCGCTACCACGTGATTAATATGTGCAAAACAGTGCAAATAGCTAGATTATATATAAATACAAAGAATTCCAAAATTATTTAGTACAAAGTGGAAGAAAAAAAGTGCAATAGTGCAAATAGTTTCTATATAAGTCCACAATATATTGGCGCTGTAAACTGTATCCAAGGAATGATTAATGAGCAAACAGTCCAATATGAATAGACTTTATCCCAATGTGACTGGGAACTGGATCTTCCGATTTTCCAGACCAAGCAAAGATGGCACATACAAGGCTACAATCCTTCACCAAACACCTGGTGTCACTCCTTACTCACCAGAAATAGGTGGGTGGTGGTATGAGGAGAATAGAAGAGGGGGAACTAATGGTGAAGTATGTAGCTCAATTTATTAAAATAACAAAGGTGCTGAAAAAATAGGATAAAAATGATAAAAACAGCAGGGGACGCCAAAAGTGCTCCACCTGCGTTCCAACTGGGCAAAAATAGCGTGCTTGGACTTCCGGTCTCCCAACGTGGCGTTTCCTCAGCTAACGTGCTGACATCATCAGGGGGTCACAACACGTCAGCTGAACTATTCCTAGTTCCAGACTGGTGTTTGTGACACAATACTCATGCCCCATAGATGGGTCTTCACAGAAGACGATAAATTGTGCAAGTTTCCTTTTCGGCTGGGAGGACGTCTGCATTTTTCCTGCATTTCCGGTCTTTTCCTGAAGAGAGATTGGTGTGCTACAACACGTAATTATGACAGAGCCAAAGAGTGGGGGTATTATGTCACAAACAGCAGTCTGGAAGTAGGAATACCGTGGACTGCCTTTCCTGTCCCCCATTTGTGGGCCAAGTGGAAAAGCTGCTTAACCAGAGGTACTTCCATCAAGTTCAACCATACAGTGGTGATCCATTGGGTTTATCCCACACCAGTCTGATTGATTTACTGGTCGTATGGTCACGTGAATCCAGCTTCTCTGGTAAGCAGACATCTTGACCTTTCTTTTATAAAATTGAGATCCGATCAGTGTAAGGGACCCTAGACCAATCCCATCCTAATAAATTAATGTTAGAACAATTTTGTATAGATGGCCGAAGTCATCTGAATAAAATAAATAGGATTTTACTGGATTGGTGATAGGTCCAAGTGAGCAGAAAACACATATGATAATATATTAATGCTTTATTTGAACATATGGAAGTTCAGGTTTAAAACAAATTTCTCATAGACAAACAGCATCTATCCCATGTACAATATATGTATTGCATACATTCAATATTACATCAGGGATAAGAAAGGTGGAATAATTATCAACGACGTTTCGCAATATTAATTGCTTCTTCAGGATTTAGCATATTTAGATGTTATATTCCATTGTACAATAACCAACGTATGCAATGTATACTAGCACATTATGACATTGTCTTACAGGTGTACAGGTGTTTTTTTTTAAATTCTGCAGCGGTTTACTACCACTTTAAAGTTTATCTAAAGGCATAGCTTTTTTTTTTATTTTTTATTTTTTGGATAGTGTGGAAAAGTGAAGAGGGATTAGAACATATGTCCGGTTTTATTGCACTGCTGTCTGTGAGATTCAGCCTCTCTGTTTTGTCCCAGATTGGGTTCATACCAGAACAATATTAGAAGGGAAATCTACCAATTGTGACCCTGGTGGAAACCCCGGGATTCCCTTACTTTGGAGGGATTTCCTCTCACTTCATTTTTTGGATGGATTTGGACTGGGCAAGCCAAAAAAGTGTGTACAATTTGAACAGGTTATTGCTGAATACCGGGCACTGAACTGTTAACGGCTAAGTTCACCTTTGTTCACTTTTTCTAAATCCCAGCTCTCCTATGTACTAATATAGCATTAATGTACTTATTTTGCTAAAATAAAACAGCTTTGCATTAATTCTACACAGACATTACCTTGCTCTCTTCAGACCTGTTTAAGCACACAGCTCAAATACTTCTGCCTTACTTCCTGGTCAGATTTGAGGTCATTACACAGGAAGGAGTTGACCAGCTGATCTCGTTAGCGCACACCCTTCATCATCTACCCTCAGATGATCAACTCCTTCCTGTGTCATGACCTAAAGACTGACCAGGAAGTAAGGCAGAAGTAACCGAGCAGTGTGTTTAAACAGCTATGAAGAGAGTTAGGTAAGCTGGTGTAGAATAAATGGAAAGCTGCTTTATTTTTGCAGATTAAGTACATTAATGCTATATTGGTACATAGGGGAGCTGGAATTTAGAAAAAAGGTAAACAAAGGTGAACTTAGCTTTTAAGTGCAATTTTCTGTTTTAGTGCAATTTTCTGTTAGGTATTAAAATACTTTCAGTTGGAATCATAATAAGTCTTTTCTTAGCTTAGAAGAGTCAACCTGTCTGACAGTGGAGAAAATAGGGTCACCCTGCAATGCTATGTGCCAGTAACCTGGGATCCCATATCATGTGGGGGTCCTAGGTCAGGTGTACATCAGGACCTTCCCATACATTGAGCCTGGAACTGTTGGAAGTAGAGGGGTTCCTCTTGTGTGCGTATATGGATGCTTCCCAACAAGGTCTGAGGGCCAAAGAGTGTGAACCAGAGTGGTGGTGATGTTTAGGTCTTGGACTCTAACAGTGGAGAAAATAGGGTCACCCTGCAATGCTGTGTGCCAGTAACCTGAGATCCCATATTATGTGGGGGTCCCAGGTCTGGTGTACTTCAGGACCTCCCCATACATTGAGCCTGAAACTATTGGAAGCAGAGGGGTTCCTCTTGTGTGCGTATATGGATGCTTCCCAACAAGGTCTGAGGGCCAAAGAGTGTGAACCAGAGTGGTGGTGATGTTTAGGTCTTGGACTCTGACAGTGGAGAAAATAGGGTGACCCTGCAATGCTATGTGCCAGTAACCTGGGATCCCATATTATGTGGGGGTCCCAGGTCTGGTGTACATCAGGACCTTCCCATACATTGAGCCTGAAACTGTTGGAAGCAGAGGGGTTCCTCTTGTGTGTTTATATGGATGCTCCCAACAAGGTCTGAGGGCCAAAGAGTGTGAACCAGAGTGGTGGTGATGTTTAGGTCTTGGACTCTGACAGTGGAGAAAATAGGGTGACCCTGCAATGCTATGTGCCAATAACCTGGGATCCCATATTATGTAGGGGTCCCAGGTCTGGTGTACATCAGGACCTTCCCATACATTGAGCCTGAAACTGTTGGAAGCAGAGGGGTTCCTCTTGTGTGTTTATATGGATGCTCCCAACAAGGTCTGAGGGCCAAAGAGTGTGAACCAGAGTGGTGGTGATGTTTAGGTCTTGGACTCTGACCGTGGAGAAAATAGGGTCACCCTGCAATGCTATGTGCCAGTAACCTGGGATCCCATATTATGTGGGGGTCCCAGGTCTGGTGTACATCAGGACCTTCCCATACATTGAGCCTGAAACTATTGGAAGCAGAGGGGTTCCTCTTGTGTGCGTATATGGATGCTTCCCAACAAGGTCTGAGGGCCAAAGAGTGTGAACCAGAGTGGTGGTGATGTTTAGGTCTTGGACTAAATAACTAAAAAAAATGTGCTGTAGGCCATGTGGCAGAAGCTGACTTAACAGTGTGTGTGTGTAAAGTCTCGAGAGAATTCAGAGACAGAGAAAAAGAGAGTGAGAGAAATGAATCAGAAAATAACCTGGCCAGTCTGTGGATATACAAATATGGTGTCCACAGAAATCCTTAGAGTACAAACAAAATGCAAGGAATATTTGTAACAGAGGCCAATATCCTGTACTGAGCTGACAGCACTGCCTCTGCTGTACTGATATCCCAAGTAGTGTTGTCAGCCCTGCTGATCTTTACTGCCCCTCCACCCCATTACATACACATTATCACAACAATACTTGAAATTCCAATGAAGCAATGAATGGCAGAGATAACATTTCAGACAGGAAGTTAGGAGCTCACTGGATTTCTGGAAGGATCAGCAGGTATTTCCCTGTACTTCCAAAACTTTAAAAACGTTTGCCAAACCAAGACATACACTTGGGGGTCTATTTATAATTGCTTACACACAAGATTCAAACCTTTTTCTAATTAAATGCAATTTGAAAAATGTGTAAATTTCCTGTAAAATTGGTGTGAATCTTGTGCAAAACATGTATAAACAGACCCTTTAAAGCTATGTTTAGAAGTGTGGCTAAAAGCAATCTGCATTCTAGTCGCTTTTCATTGCATTTAACAAGTGGTGAGGAGTAGAGTTGAGCGAACTTCTAGAAGTCCGGGTTCTGCTGGTTTGGCAGAACTTCGGGACAAAGTCCGGGTTCGGGTCCGGACAGAACCCGAACTTTGTCCCGGACCCGTAACGAAGTAACCTTAAAGTTC
>BLSH010302669.1:605759-626419 GCA_018402905.1 Glandirana rugosa | reverse complement strand
GGGTGGTGGTGACGGAGACAGACTTGGGGGGTGGAATTGGTTGTGGTGACGGAGACTGACTTGTGGGGGGTTCAGACAGAGGCAGCGGTGGTGGGGGGGATCAGTCAGAGGCAGCGGTGGTGGGGAGGGATCAGTCAGAGGCAGCCGTGGTGGTGAGGCGGGGGGGTTAGTCAGAGGCAGATGTAGTGGTGGGGGGTTCAGTCAGAGGCAGATGTGGTGGTGGTGGGGGTTCAGTCAGAAGCAATGGTGGTGGTTGTAGTGGGGGGTTCAGATGGAATTTTTATCATTTTTTTAAATAGATAGAACTTTCTTTTGGTGGTATTTAATTGCCACTGTTTTTTTTTCAAACAAACGGAAAAAAAAACGGAACATTTTGGGGAAAAAAAATTCTTTCGAAATTTTGCAAATAAGTAACTTTTCTTCTTTACTGATGTGCGCTGATGAGGCTGCACTGATGGGCACTGATAGGCTGCATTGAAGGGCACTGATGAGGCTGCACTGATGGACACTGATGAGGCCACACTAATGGGCACTGATATGCTTCACTAATGGACACTGATTGGCACTGATCGGACTGCACTGATAATCAGGTGATGCACTGTGTCCAAGGGAAATGACTCACCACCAATCTGCTATAGGCCGGGCAGAAACTGATTATTAGGCCTCATACACGCGGACGTTTCTAAAAAAATAAACAAAACGTCGGGCCCGACGTCAAGGAAAAAAAGTCGGCGTTTTTCGGCGTTATGCATCGGCGTTTTTGAGCGTTAGTGAGCGTCGGTTTTAATAGGCGTTTTAAAACGCCGGTACAATATTAGGTGCCGTTTGTTGGTGTTAGTTGGCGTTTGTTGGCGTTTTGTGGCGTCGGCGTCAAAAAATGTCAAAACGTTACAGCCTCAGAACGCACTGGCCGCGGGTTCTAGTTTCAGCTCACTAACGACGACGCCATCTACAGCTCAAAAACGTTGGCGTTTTTATGGGGCCATTGACTAACATGGAGAGCTGCAAAAAAACGCCAGAAAACGCTGGCGTCAAAAAACGTCCGTGTGTATGAGGCCTTAACATTCAATTACAATATGACTTGTGTAGCAATTGTATATGCCATATTCATTTTTTAATTTGTTATTTTTATGTCCATGAAACTGGAGTTACCCTTTAAGACCTATAAGTTGTGACCATGGATTGGACTTGTTTTTCCAGCACATCCCACAGATTAAAACTGATACTTCTGCCCTATAGTTCCCCCAGTACAACCAGCTGCTGAACACCTATATCCCCCGGGATATACAGTGAATAAACATAAATGTGGTACAGCACTAGATAGTGAAAAATAAGTGTAATACATGTACTATAATACACCTTCCACACAGCAAAATAAATGTGTCCTCATGCAGTTCACAGTGGAATTCCCATTAGGTACAATCGCTTAAAACCAAGCAACATATGAACTACTTTAAAATCCACTATGTGCAAGTGCCCTCCAAACATAAATATCTGTGCTAAAAAGTCTCATTATAATACAATTGAGTAGTCCAAATAAAGCAAAGGAGACACAAGAGGGTGCTTATAAGTGCAGCAGATTAAATTGTTTATTAGTAAAAAAAATGCAAATTAGCCACTCCTGAAGTAGTAATTTAAGCTCACCTGAAGCAGATGGGAGCAATACTGTCAGTGTTCGAAGATTCATGAGCTCAGAACCAGAGGATACATCAGCTCAGGAGCCAGTCTGGCAGCATGGGAACTTGGGAGATGACATCAGACGCCAGAAGGTGTAGAGGAGTCATGGCTAGTGTTTCGAGGTGGCAATGCCTCTTTCTAATATGGCTCTATGCGCCTGCAATAGGCTTTTCCCACACACTGTGAAGATGATTTTAGAACACTAATATGGCTCTATGCGCCTGCAATAGGCTTTTCCCACACACTGTGAAGATGATTTTAGAACACTAATATGGCTCTGTGCGGCTGAAACAGGCTTTTCCCACACACTGTGAAGATGATTTTAGAACACGAATATGGCTCTATGCGGCTGAAACAGGCTTTTCCCACACACTTTGAAGATGATTTTAGAACAGTAATATGGCTCTATGCGGCTGAAACAGGCTTTTCCCACACAGCGTGAAGATAATTTTAAAACACTAATATGGCTCTATGCGCCTGCAATAGGCTTTTCCCACACACTGGGAAGATGATTTCAGGACACTAATATGGCTCTATGCGGCTGAAACAGGCTTTTCCCACACACTTTGAAGATGATTTTAGAACACTAATATGGCTCTATGCGGCTGAAACAGGCTTTTCCCACACACTGTGAAGATGATTTTAGAACAGTAATATGGCTCTATGCCCTTGCAATAGTCTTTTCCCACACACTTTGAAGATGATTTTAGAACAGTAATATGGCTCCATGCCTCTGCAATAGTCTTTTCCCACACACTTTGAAGATGATTTTAGAACAGTAATATGGCTCTATGCCCCTGCAATAGGCTTTTCCCACACACTTTGAAGATGATTTTAGAACACTAATCTTTCCCTTAAAGCAACAGCTGGAACCTTTCCCTGTACAACTTTATGATGATTTTAGAAGAATAATCTTTCCCTTAAAGCAACAGCTGGAGCCTTTCCCTGTACAACTTGATGATGATTTTAGAACAATAATCTTTCCCTTAAAGCAACAGCTGGAACCTTATCCTGAACAACTTGATGATTTTAGAACAATAATCTTTCCCTTAAAGCAACAGCTGGAACCTTTCCCTGTACAACTTGATGATTTTAGAACACTAATCTTTCCCTTAAAACAACAGCTGGAACCTTTCCCTGTACAACTTGATGATGATTTTAGAAGAATAATCTTTCCCTTAAAGCAACAGACTCTACCTAGTCCAGTCAGATCATTCTGTGCAGCAAGATGAGGTGTGCAATCTGTCCCTCAAAGCACCAGTACTAGTATCTCTCCCTAGTCCACAATCAGATCGTTCAGTAATGCAGGATGAGATGTTCTGCAATCTGTCCCTCACAGAGCCAGCAGCGTCCTCTCCCTAAACTATCCTGAGAGCATATGACATGCAGCACGGTGACTCCAGCCCCATATAGAGGCTGAGTCACATGGTGCACTGGCCAATCACAGCCATGCCATTAGTAGGCATGGCTGTGATGGCTTCTAGGGAAAACCAGTGAAACACTTGTTGATTGGCTGCCCTTGGCAGCTTTTCAACACGTGGAATAAAATACCAGAACCCTGGACCTGAACCCGGACTTTTTTTGAAAAGTCCGGGTTCAGGTCTGGGTCCCGGACACCCAAAAGTTCGGTACAGACCCGAACTTTACAGTTCGGGTTCACTCAACGCTAGTGCTGATATATCCTTTTTGAACTTGTGCATCTTCTAATACTGGTAGTGTTGCTCCAATCCTCTTCTGATGACCCAGAGCGTCATGCATGATGGCTTTTAAGCTTGATATGCGCTTGTAATTCATGTGACTGGCAAATTTGCTTTTTTTAACTAATAACTGATTTAATCTGCTGCACTTAGAAGCACCTTCTTGTGTCTCCTTTACATTACTACAGATATTAATTCTATCTGCTAAGGAGTTGCACTTTGTAGCCAGCTGCTATATGAAATTTGACATTATGAACTATTTAGCAAGGGTCTTGCCAATCTAGATTCTACTTGTTTCTTTGCGCTATAACAGATTTTTATCTAGTCCAAATAAAGTGCAAATAGCGAATCCTCTTCTATCCATGTTGAACACTCGTGTTCCCCCAATGTGACTCTCACTCACTGAATATATGACCAGCATGATATATGAATTATGAATATATGACAGGATATGACTGGATATATGACTTGCATAAAAACAAATAGCATTGCACTTACATCCATGTAGTGACACAATGGTGTAAATAAATAAGGAAGCTTCAGCCACTCATGGCACATGAAGTGACACAGTGGAAGTGATTAAAGAAGCTCCTCCCTTTGCGTTTTGTCGATCTGACGTCATCAGGGATGGTTGACCAGTGCATGCATTATGGTCAATGAGCTCTAAAAGCCAGCAGTCCACATCAGAACAATCTAATCTGCCTACCTTTTTCTCTGTAAATTTCCACAACAGCGACCTGATCCAGATGTGGATCCAAGCAAGTTCAGCTGTGGTAGCCAATACTGCAGCTGGGGTTTGGAGGGACTACAATTTAAACCTCATTACAGGGACATGCTTAGAGTTTAAAGCAAATACCCAGTGGTCATAATCTGAAATTGTGTAAGTTTGCCAATAATTATTGTCTTGGCTGCAATTCTCCTTTTAAAATACATGCAGATCCTAACAATGAACTTTTCCTATTTGCTCCTTTTTGGCCTGTTAAATATACTATTAAAAGTGTTTTGGTGTATCTGAGTAATAAGTAAATAAAAAAACCTGTTGATCCTGCCAGAAATCAATTGCTGTGTCCAGTATACTCTGCAATGTTATCTAAAAAGTGATCAGCAAAGGTTATGAGAATAAGTGGAGATGGAGGTGTTCTATAGCTCTAACTTGCTTCCTATCCTAGGTAACAAAACTGCTCCTCTATAGAGTACAGTGAGTGAGCGTTGTCATCTTAGTATAATAAAGGAAAAAAAAACTTAAAAAACTAAAACTAATCCAGTCACCACATCTAAGGACCAGTAAGCTGCACTATATAACATTTTTGATCTTAGATAGACTATACCTTTCTCAAAAGCAAATGTGAGCTTTGCAGTGACTAAGCATCGTGCAGGACACTGCAAAGTGCTGAGATGGAGCGGAGGTTTACCGCAGATAGCGTTGGATTCATTGGGTGGGTGGGGAGGTTTTTTTTGAACAACCCAGGCATACAGGTAAGAGGGTAAACAGTGTAGATGGGGTGAATTTCCTCTTTAACAAAGTATCCATCAACTTATTTTTATGGACTTCTCTACCCATTTGTAAGGGGGTCAGGGATTTGGCCCTACTTTCCCAACCACGGTATGGTAACAAAAGTTCTCCTCTTAGTGGCCAGTCAGGAGTACAGTGAGTGTTGCTGAGGGGGAAGGACACCAGCAGTCAGAAAAAGCCCCTTTAGGGCCTGGGTTGAAAGATTTTATACACATTTGGACTTTCTTCCTCTCCCTTGACTATTTAATGGGAAAGCAGCTTGAAGCAGCTTAGAAGGAAGATAACTGCAAGTCAAGTGCACCTCTGAAAGAACTCAATGATCTCAGAAAAACTTTAAACTGATCTCAAATTCAAGTAGAGTGCACCAAAAAGCAGACTGCATTTTGCAATTGACCCCAGGCCATAATCCTGTAGGTGAGAAATAACTGAGGACTACCACGTGAGAACTTTTTCTGCCCTTAGGGAAGTACAGAGATGGATTCTGAGTTCCTCCATGGACTTTCAAACACACTGGAAGCTTTTGAGAGACTCTTGTGGAAAAATATTCTTAGGTAACACTAGAGTGCAATAACCAGAGATAAGTAGGATCAAAGTTGAATGCCTGATCTGCTGACCAAGATGTTATCATGTCATAAGCACAAGGATGTTTCAGCCTTGGTTGTTTTCTGCAAGACTATCAAAAAAATATGAGCAGTGGGGAGGAGGGGTTGGAAGACTAGCCACAAGGTGAGGTTTCCGAGGACGCCCATTGGTTGGGTCAAAATGCATTGGGTATGGCTTCCAGTGACATCACTTCAGGCGCACACCAAGACAACTCTTCCGGGCTTACGTGCAATTGTTGTTTTTTTATACAAGTGAGTATATTGGAGATTCCTTTTATTTATTTATTACATTTTACTACAGTATGGTGGGTTTCCCCTTTTGTCCCCCTACTGTTCATCTGAGGGTCTAAGCCATTTGTGTGCTATACTGATGGTGGTGGAGATTAGAAGAGGAACCAGGTTGCAGATACAGGAGGACTACATAGAACATTGGAGTGACCCAGGAAGGTGATATCCACAAGCAAGGTGGATTCTTGGGCTGTACAGCAGGTGGTCAATATTCTGTGTGGGGGTGAGTGCAGGGAAATCATGAGTGGCTGCACGTTTTAAACTGGATGGAAGAATAATGTGAAATATTGCACTGGTGGATTTTTTTTTATAGCATATCGTGCACAGAACACTGGGGTAATGGGACTCTTTATTTTCATTTAATAATTGTATTGAGATTGTTTTTCATTTAGTGATTTTTGTGTTTTCCATATACTGTATTGATTTACATGGACAGTGCTGTGAATAGAAGGTATACTAGGTGAGGTGTGGAAGGGTGTCATGATTCTATCCATACCAGAAAAGGGTTGCTCACTCCCTGTTTGTGTTTATAAGACAAAGTGCAAAATGCAGTAACTCATAGGGGTTGATTTACTAAAGCTTGAAAGTGCAAATTTTGGTGCAGCTCCACACAGAAACCAATAAACTTCAAGGTTGTATTGTCAAAGCTTAATTGAACAAGCTGAGGTTAGAAGCTGATTGGCTAGCATGCACAGCTGCACCGTTTTTTGCATTCTCCAGCTTTAGTAAATCAACCCCATAGTGACCAATCAAGATTCATCTTTGAGGCAGTTGAGATCTGATTGGCTGCAATGGAGTACTGCAATGCACACACGATCGCTGCCTTTTGCACTGCTTTGTTGAATAATCTTGCTACTGTAGCTGAACATTCTGCAGTCCTTTCCTGCTATAGCACATATTATATCACATATTCACACCGCACTCAGCACATGACGTGCAGGAAAAGCTGCCAGGGTGTTGAACTAACAGGGCAGTACAGCGCTTCGGCTATCTGTGCGATTTCTTTATTATTAGAATCAGAGCCAGTGAAAGGGCTAATTGTAGTTTTTCTTCTCTCGCTCTTTTTTTTTTTAATCGTAGGCTCTGTTTCCATCTGACCATGTCAAATTCTAACTGACTGTATTGACCATTGACTGGCTGAGCAGAAAAGAAAGAATGTGCTGTCAAAACCTTTGCCATTCCCCAGGAAAGTCAGTGTTTCCCTAGCAGAGGGAAAACATGAAGCTCTGTGATTACAAGCGACCCAGCGGTGTGTCTCCATCTATTAGAGTGCAGCCAGAGAATATTTTTCTGCCAGAGGAAAGGGAACAACGATAATGTGTCTCCAGTTCTAGACATATCTTATTCAGCTCTCCCACTGGAACAGCATACAGACTAATGGGAATAAGGAATGTCAGCAATAGTGACAGATATCAATTGGCCCTTGTGCTGATGTTTGACTTGAACCCTGTCCCAACACACATGACTTCGTCAAAAATACAAGATGCCATTACTAGTCCCAGGAGATTGCTCATTGGCTGTGCAGTCATTAAAAATGTTTATTTCCTGGGTGTCTAAAGGAACACTTTAGTCAAAAATGAATATTTAGACTTTAAAGAAAATCTGTCACTTTGCCCATTCAGGGCAAAGTGACAGGTCCCCTTAAAAGACCATCCATTCCTCCACCCATCTTCTCAAAGTTCCCCGTTCCTCTATTGAAGCCCTGAGTCTGATACCTGTGTATGTTCAGTGTCAGTTTACATCAGAGCTTATCCAGGTTTCTCTCTCCCCCATGACAGTGAAGAAAGTAGAGGAAGTCTCTCCAAAAAGAAGGCCTCTTAGACCAGTAGTGGTCAACCTTCTTGATGCAGGGGTCCTCAAGTGTGGTCCTGACATCACCAAAGGGTCACACGTAACATGAAGGGAATGTAAAAAAGACACATGCACACCCTGCACATGTTGCAAACATGCAACAGGAGACCGTCAAACAATATAGCATGCTACAAGGCCTGCAAATATACTATAGGAGTTTTTGGAAACTGGGGAGTCATGGAGACACATTATATAGGACAGCTAGAGATCACTGCCATTGCAGCCCTTTGCAAATCAATGCTTCCATGTTAGTGATTCCTACTGTCCTCTTAAAAAATATTTTTGCTGCATTTGATATCTCTCACAGCAAGAAGAGGGGAAAAAACAAAAAAGTGAAAAGGGATGGGTAGCACAGAAAGTCATTTAATTATAAGAGCCCAGTCTATAGAATATTTTACCTTCACTAGCCTGGGCAAGCACCTAGGCAAAGTAAAACAGACAACTGACTTTAGGGGTTCTGAGGGCTGAACAATAGATGTCAAAGGACTGCATGTAGCCTCCAAGCCACAGGTTGGAGACCAGGGTCTTAAGCCAGCCATAGACGGTTCGAATCTTGGCAGGGCCGGATTAAGAGCATCATGGGCCTGGTGCTGAGGATTTTGATGGGCCTCTTTATGGAAATAAATACAATGGAAACACATTTTTTTGTTAAAACAAATGTAATATTTTAACCACTTCCGTACCGCCGGACGTCATATGACGTC
Source organism: Glandirana rugosa (assembly GCA_018402905.1). Taxonomy (NCBI): domain Eukaryota; kingdom Metazoa; phylum Chordata; class Amphibia; order Anura; family Ranidae; genus Glandirana; species Glandirana rugosa. Next base: position 618,087 of record BLSH010302669.1, on the reverse strand, counting down.
CTTGGGTTTGAGTGGTGATATCTGAATGGTGCCTGCAGCTGCAGGCACCATTCAGATACCGTTTTTTTCAGCAGGCGATTCCCTGCAAGATAAAAGTGATCTTAGCGGCGAATTCGCCGCAAGATCACTTTTATCAGCGGCGGGAGAGGTGCCCCCCCCTCCTGCCGCTTTCCGGTCATCTCCGCCGCTTACCAGACCCGCCGGCAGCGCCGGAGATGATCCGATGCTCTCCCCCCAGTGTCTGTGAGCCGACTGAGCGGCTGAAGCCGCTCACTCGGCTCCATAACACGGCCGGCGGAAATGACGTCAGAAATGACGTCTTCCCAACGGTCTTAAAGGGCCCGATTTTTTTTTTCTTCTGTCACTTTTTTCAGATTTTTTTTTTTTTTTGCATTTGAGTGTAAGTATGAGATCTGAGGACTTTTTGACCCCGGATCTCATATTTAAGAGGACTTGTCATGCTTTTTTCTATTACAAGGAATGTTTACATTTCTTGTAATAGGAATAAAAGTGATCAAAAAATTTTTTTTTCTAAAGAACAGTGTAAAAATAAAAAGTAAAAAGCAAAATAAATAATTAAAAAAAAAAAAAATTTAAATCGCTCCGTCCCACCGAGCTCGCACGCAGAAGCGAACGCATACGTAAGTCCCGCCCACATATGAAAATGGTGTTCAAACCACACATGTGAGGTATCGCCGCGATCGTTAGAGCGAGAGCAACAATTCTAGCTCTAGACCTCCTCTGTAACGCAAAACTGCTAACCTGTAGAATTTTTTTAATGTCGCCAATGGAGATTTTTAATTTGCAAAGTTTATCGCCATTCCGCGAGCGGACGCAATTTTGAAGCATGACATGTTGGGTATCATTTTACTCGGCGTAACATTATCTTTCACAATATGGAAAAAAATTTGCCTAACTTTACTGTTTACTTATTTTTTAACTAAAAAAACTGAATTTTTTCAAAAAAAAGCACGCTTGTAAGACCGCTGCGCAAATACGGTGGGACATACATTTTTTCAATGACCGCCATTTTATTCTCTAGGGTGTTAGAAAAAAAAATATATATAATGTTTGGGGGTTCTAAGTAATTTTATAGCAAAAAAAACTGTTTTTAACTGGTAAGCACCGAACTCAAGAAACAGGCCTGGTATTGAAGTGGTTAAACAAGCGCCAATCTCCCTCTATGGCTCTCCATAAAGCAGCTGAAAGCCACAGGAGGGTGAGGAGGAGGAGCAGCTTTCAGCTGATCCTGGAGAGCCATAGAGAGAGATCAGTGCTTGTAGTTTCCCCCCCTCCCCCACACACACCGGACCGATCACCTCCAACTTTCAGATTCCCCCTGCTGCAGGAGCAACCAGGAGCTTCTCAGGAAGTGCAGTGTCCAAATGGTCAGTCCATCCCTGCTGGGCCTATATTAAGGTAGGGGCCTGGAGCTGCAGCTCCAATAGCCCCTATGTTAATCCAGCCCTGAATCTTGGACGGTTCAGCAGGGACCAGCCAGGATTCAAACCATCTATGGGCAGGCTGAATGTACCCAAGTTGATCCATTGATCAACTTGGACACAACCAGCATGTCAGATTTTCCCAAATTCCCATGTTTTTCTCACAGTTAAGAGGGAGAATGAAAATCTGCTACTGCTGAAAAGGTACAAGCTATAACATATATTATTATGCTATATGTTATAAGATAATAATTTATTATTTATCTATTTACTGTGAAATTACTGGTTTGAAGTTATAACTTAAAACTTCAGTAATTACTCCATTAAGCCACCTGCTTGAGTACAGTTTTGGAAAATATAGTAAATTACCTTCAGGCCTCATACACAGGGGCGTTTTTTGACGCCACGTTTTTTGCATTTTTTGCAGTTCTCCATTGTTTTCAATGGCCCCATAAAAACGCCAACGTTTTTGAGCTGTAGAGGGCATCGGCATTAGTGAGCTGTAAATAGAACGCAGGACCATCGCGCTTTGGCGTTTTTGACGCTGAGCCGGCAAAACGCTCACTAACGCGCATTAACGCCGACGCGACGTTAACCGGCGTTTATGGCGCCAGAGTTTTCAGGTGAAAAAATAGCAGAGGAATGTTTTTTTTAAAAAAATGCCTATTGACGCCGACGCTCACTAACTCTCATTATCGTTGATGCAAAACGCAGACGACAACGCCGATTTTTGCCTGACGTCTGACGCAATGTTTTGCTAATAAGCCGGTGTGTATGAGGCCTAAAAATATTATATAATTATTTGTATATTACTAACTTAATAGTAATTAACCCCTTGCCACCCAGGCCAATTTTGACACGTCTCTCCTACATGTAAAAATCATTATTTTTTTTTCTAGAAAATTACTCAGAACCCCCAAACATTATATATATTGTTTTAGCAGACGCCCTAGGGAATAAAATGGCGGTCGTTGCAACTTTTTATGTTACACAGTATTTGCGCAGAAATTTTTCAAACGCATTTTTTTTTAAAGAATCAGTTTCATGAAAGAAAGAAAAAAAAGCTAAAGTGGGCCTGATTTTTAGATGATGTTATGCCAAGTAAGTAGATACCTAACATGTCACGCTTTAAAATTGCACACACTTGTGGAATGGTGCCTAACTTCAGTACTTAAGAATCTCTATAGACAACGCTTTAAAAATGTTTAGAGGTTACTTGTTTAGAGTTACAGAGGAGGTCTAGTGCTAGAATTATTGCTCTCGCTCTAACGTTTGGAGTGTATGTAACCTGTGTGTATCTGGCTCTGATACCAACCAGTGCCTCACCAGCCACTGACCTCACCGCATGTCCCTGCCCCTGGGAGAACACAAGAGCTCCACTGGAGGGATTCCCCCATCAACACTGATTGTTGCAGGAAAGAAAATTGCACCGTCTATGGCTTGCCTTAAACAGTTAAACAAAAAAATTTAAAACAGAAAGATTTCCCCTCACTTTGAGTGTCAAATTTGTAATTTTCCAATACTATTTTTTCTGATTACCACGGTCCCCAGAGCAAATTAAGAGGGCAAACCTCCAACAGAAACCCAGCTATAAAAAACCCACCGAGCTTAAAACCTCTGCTATTTAAAATTTTAAAAACAGAAGCAAAAAAAATAAAAAAAAAAGATTTAGTAGTAGACACACGTTAGTGTAATCAACAAGGCTGCACTCCACTGCAGGCTCAGAGTTTCTCTACTCTCACGAGGCTGCAGGAACAAGCTCTCCACGATCATGAGCCAAATATCCACATATAAATCTTCCAAAAAGAACCGCTCACCATAAAAGCTGATGTAAATTTATTTTAAAACTAAGGCTGCAACATACAGAATCTACCAGTTATTCTGATGCATCACTGCAGCCTCCTCTGTGCAGTTGGATTTGCACAAAGCAGCCCAGATCCTCCTCTTCCCAAGTCCCTCTTTGCTGCTCCTGACCCCTCCCTCCTTCGAGTGCCCCCTCAGCCAGCAGCTCTCTATGGGGGCACAGAGTCAGAGCTCCGTGTATGCATTCAGGCATGGAGCGCCGACCTGGCCCCGTCCCCTCTCTCCCCTGATAGGCTGACAGACTTTGACTGACAGTCACAGGAGCTAATCGCACCGCTGCTGTGTCTCAGCCAATCAGGAGGAGTGTACTGGATAGCTGAGGGGATCGTGGACATCGCTAGAGAGAGAAGGGGCTCAGGTAAGTAATTAGGGGGGCTGGGGAAGCTGCTACACACAGAAGGTTTATTTATCTTAATGCATAGAATGCATTAAGATAAAAAAAAACCTTCTGCCTTTACAACGCCTTTAAGCAACATGTTAAAGTGTATGCAACTCCTAACTTCAAACTTCCCTTATGTGCTCTCCTTTGGTCTTCTAACATTGAATGTGTTTTATTACATCTGTTCAAGATCTGCAAAAAAATACCATTTGATCAAGCCAAGCATCATATAAAATGACAGCTCCCTATGCACTCTGCCTGTACTGACACCTATCAGCTAGCATTGTTCCTAATGCATTCTGTGAACTACAGAACATATTCTGCAACAGCAGCCAGACACATAGCAACAGTCTCTTCTGGCTCAATGAACAGTCTAGGGTTGCCTTTTTTGAACTTTATTGCAGAGTAATTGCCGCAGATGGTGCGCACAGCCCCTGTCTGCGCTGGCTTTGTGTTGACATTTTATTTATAGTGCAGGGCAGGGCCACCGGGTGATGTATGGATGACCCCGCCCCCTTCTGATGTCATGTGACGTCAGAGGGACGGGTCACTCAATTACGTCACTGGCTAGCCCTGCCCTTCACTGTAAATTAAACATCAAAGCAAACAGAGCTCAGTCGGTGGGAGCCCTCCAATGGAGGAGGAGCTGTTCATTTTTTTTTCGGGTCCATCACACGCTGTGATTGAGGATGGATTACACTTATTTTTATTTTTTATTAAAGGTACCCGATACTAATTCACATGGGGGGGTCGAGATTTGGGGGCCCCCTTATTAGAGGGGGCTTCCAGATTCCGATAAGCCCCCCGCCCGCACACCCCCACAACCACAGCCCACGGTTGTGGGGAAGAGGCTCTTGTCCCCATCAACATGGGGACAAGGTGCTTTGGGATGGGGGCACAGGGCCCCCCCTGCCCCAAAGCACCCATACTCCTCATGTTGAGGGCATGTAGCCTGGTACGGTTCAGAAGGGGGGGGCGCTTGCTTGTCCCCCCCTATCCTGGCCGGCCAGGTTTCATGCTCGGATAAGGGCCTGGTTTGGACGGGGGGGACCCCACGCACATTTTTTCAGTGATTTTTCTGTATATTGCCGGGAGCCGTCACAGAAGTGCGCCCTTTTACAGGCAGACTAAGGGACCCCCCCAAGCATGATATTTAAAGGAATATTTCATTGTTATTGTTTCACTTTAATCATTATTAAAATAACTGCTCCTGAAAAAACAATCAATTTAAAAACTTTTTTTTGCAGTGATACATGTCCCCTAGGGCAGGACCCGGGTCCCCATACACTTTTTAGGGCAATAACTTGCATACTAGCCTTTAAAATGAGCACTTTTGATTTTTCATGTTCGGGTCCCATAGACTTTAACGGTGTTCGAATGTTCGCACACATTTTTTGCCTGTTCTGGTGCGAACCGAACTGGAGGGTGTTCGGCCCATCCCTAATGGTAACCAGAATCCTACACTCAGGTCTGTACTCACAATGTCCCTGGATACTTGGATGCATCCTTCCAATATCAGTCAGACATTTTCCCTGTGAACTCTCTAGATCTGATCATCAGTAAAATCAATTTATCACAATGAGGGATTTTAGCAAACAGACCCCCCAGCTCTGCCACAGTTAGGACCTTAATGAACACAGGTAAAGTTGCAACTTGACTGCCCAGAAGGGAAGCAACCCTTTATGCTGGGAACTTCTCCTGGACTCCTGGACAGGGCTGCCTAAGGTTCCAAACTTTTTGTACACTCCCCCAGCCACCTTCTGGGCACCCTCCCCCACTGGCTGAAACTACATAAATAATCAGGCTGCTGATATGCCCCCAACCCACTATATTCTATAATCCTCCAGAAAGCACAGGGAAGCAATTAAACCTGCAACCTCAAAGCCCTGAACAGCCCAAAGCAATAACAATCTGTTCCACTGATTACAGGGGAGGCAAAAAGAAATCCCAAATTTACACAGCCTATCTAGCAGCCTATCTAGGTGGGTGCTACATCTATGAATACAGTAGACTGTTGTCACCCTAGGACAGGAAGTGTGTTATTGTCAGGATTACCCAGTGAAACTAAAGGGAAAAAAACCTGAAAAAAAGGAAACAAATGCAACCACGCCTCCTGATGACGTCCCAATGTGACGAAACGTGTAGGAGCGGGACTTATGTCTTATGCCACTTCCACCTATTGGAGCGCATGCCTATTGAAATGCACACCGGCTCCCCTGCGAGTTGGAGTGGCAGGTTCTCAACACAGTACATTGGCAGATTATTCCGGGTTCGAGGATGGGCACCGTAAAATGTGAGTGTGATATAATTTTTACATATATTTTTTACCTGCATTTGTTTTTTTAAAATGGTAGTACCATATGAAATCTCTCACTTTGTTTTCTCTCTGGATGATGTGGACTTTAGAACTATCATGAGGATTGAGTACCCATGTTATTGTTGGTACTACACACAGCAGGGCTGTGTTTTAAAGCTTTCATTGACCTTCCTTGGCAAAAGCTTAGGGGGTCAACAGCTTTTGATAAGTTTGTACCTCACCAGGGGCAAGAGTGAACACTTGGAGGGGAGTGGAATGAACTGAAACTGAACTGAGCACACACTGCAGCTTGTTAAAGAACTGCACATTTGTTTTGTATTTTCTCTCTCGTGCACATTAGCACTTTTAATTTGGAATGTTTATAATATTAAGTATTGCATATTTTGCCACTTTAATTTGCACTATAACACTTGAATTTGGATTTCTTGTGGATTATTTATCCACTTTTAGATATGTGTAGCACCCCCTAGCTAGTGTGCTAGGTGTATATAATTTAGTTGTTAGAGCAGGCAAATTGGCTGGGCTGAGAGCCAGGCCTGGATTGAATCTGGGTCAAGGAGTAGTGACTCAGGGAGACTGAATGACCCATTCAGACAGCTCTTCAGGTGCCCCCCCCTGTTTTCTGGAACTGTGGAGAAGCCTCCAGATGTTGTGGGTGGAGGTTAGGAGGGGCTGTTTTGTATATCTATGAGGGCCCCTGCCAATCCCTATCAGATGGGCTGGCAGGGGGCAGGCCACCTTAAAAATAGGCATGAGTCATGCCAGTAGGGGCAATCGGGTGGAAGATGAAGTACTGAGGAGGCTGTCAGTGGTCCTTGAGGGCGCCCCCTAGTCTGGGGGGTGACTTTTGGCCTGGGGCTCGGGTGCTGGAAGACTCCACTTACAACACATGGAGGAAACCTTTCCTGGAGGCATGGGAGCAAGGAGAGAACAGCGGGAGCAGGTCAGTACGCCCTGGAGAATTCCTGAGAGTCAGCTGTGTGGGCTGGTGAGTGTCAGTCTGGAGGACTGTGGAGAGAGTGTCAGTCTGGAGGACTGTGGGAAGAAGTTAGCCTGGAGGGCTAGTGAAAGGAGCAACTGCAGCCAAGTGGGTTGGCAGTGCCTGAGGAGGTGGTGCTGGAATCAGTGACCACAGAGAGAAAGTGCTGAGAAAGTGTGAGCTGTGTCACTCTATCCTGTTTACAAGTATAGGGTCTGCGAGTCCCAGCCTATAATGGGCCTTTGCTACCAAGTTGCAACAAGGAAGCTTGTTTAAAGTCAAGTGGGCATCCCATAATCTCCCATCCCTATCCAAGTTATATCCCTCAATAAAACAAAAAAACAAAGCCACGGACTGTTTTCTGACTCTGGAGTGACTGTGGAAATTCGGTGTGCCTAGCTGTGCAGGGTGGGAGATCCCAGTTACTTGTGGCCCTTAAGGGAATGCGCTACATATATTCTTATATTGGATTTGGTAGGTTAGTAGAGTAAGCACAACCTTTTTTTAAATTACCACCACATCTAATGACAGATAAGTTGCCATGTATTGTTTTTTTTGCTCTGGGTCTTTTCACACGTGCGGAGTCCGTTTTGATGGACTCCACTGCTCAGCGGGGATCCATCCGTTGATCTCCGCTGAGACGGCAAATGACAGGTCAGTTTCTGCACTCTGTGCAGAGATGGACCTGTCAGAACTCCGCTCTCCTCTATGGGGGATCGAATGAAAAAAGACCGTCTGTCTGTTTTTATCCGATCCGCCAGATGGACTTAAAATAGGGTTTCCACCCATCTGTATTTAGCGGATTGGAGCAGAATGAATGTCAGCAGATATGTCACCACTGACATCCATCGCTCCATAGAGGAGAACTGAGCGTCCGTTCAGGTTCACCTGAAAAACTGACAGGAGGACCTGAACGGTCCGGTCCGTACGTGTGAAAGGACCCTTTTATAGAAGCCCAATGATTTGCATTAGCTGTGGCAGAGAAAGTATCAGTCCCCTGTATGGCCGGTGTGTGTGAATCACAAAAGTGGCTGAATAGATTCACAATGCACACCTTTTGTATTTCATCTTTGTATTTATTTCAGGTTTAAAGGATTTTTTTTTCCATGTGAGAATTTTCCAATTAACTGCCTTTTTTCAAAATGTGTTTCTCTGTAGAACCTCCATACAATAACATATTCATATTGCACAGTTCAGTGCACTCTATAAAGTATTGTAACATATTGCAAATATTTGGCCTAAGTATGCGGCTATATGGTGACTCTTCAAAGGGCGTCTGCACTGAACTTTGGTGTCTAATTGTGGCAGTAGAGTGATCAATGCCCCAGTGTGTGTCTTTCCTGGTCTGCTCATATTTCGGCCTTCTGCCGCTGCAGAATTTTAAGAGCAGACTGATGCCTTTAATCTGCCGTCCATGCAGGATCCCCACTTTCATGGCGGTCACAGTGGCGGTCATTGTACCGCGTCAATCATTTGAACATAGGATACTTGTTACTGACCCTCCATGGCCCACAGCTCAGGTCAGAGGCCAAATGATCTCTCATTTGTTTCCTGTGACCTAAAACTCCAAGGCAGATGGCATGTGCCCGAGGGCCACTCGGATTTGTGTGTGAGATTTATGCTTGGCAGAGACTGTCTCCAAGACTCACTGCTGCTGGTGTTTACAGTACATCAAATAATGCTGAAATGGGGAACCTTTGCATCCCAAGCTGCTGCATGACAACATTTCCTAGAATGATGATGGTCTACAGGGAATTATGAACATACCCTTTGCAAAGCTCTTAAACTGTTCTCAAGGCTCAGTAAAGAAGCTGTGCATGTAGATATGGACACGCTTTCTTACTGTATAATGGAGTGTCTTTATAACAGTAGAGTCCAGGGAGGAGAATATCACCGGCACCTTTGTGATCTTGTGGACCACTGCTAACCATAATGAGAGTCATTAGACCAGCCTATTCTGTAGGGTAACTAAGACCTGCCTACAAGTGTTCAATGAGGCCGACAGGTCTAAAGCTGGCCATACATCAGTAGATGGAAGGAAGAGAGGAAAGGTCTCTGGTGCCGCACATCCATCTATGGTGGTAAGAGAGTGGTAAGAGAGAGACAACCTCAGCCTGGGCTCCTGCCAGGCCTGGCAGGGGCCCAGGCAGAGGTTGTCTCTCTCTTACCACCATAGGACTCTGTGGATGTGCGGCACCAGGGATCTTTCCTCTCTTCCATCCAGTGATTATAGGAGCTGGGGCGAGCTCCATCCCTTGCTGGCACTCCTGCAGTGGATTCAGCATCACCTACACTAATCCCCATAGTGATCGAGCTTGAGCGGCAACAAACCATGGCATACATCAGTAGATGTTTGTTTGAAAATGTCTATTTTCAGAGCATTTATTTGATTTTCTTATATATAGTAGGGTCGATTCAGTGATCATTTTCTACTGTAGTGACGAGAATATTCAAAGAAGCGGGGTGGAAAATTTTCTTGAACAAGCAAAATTCTAACTGTGAATTTGGTTTTCATTTGTACATTTTTACATATTGATTTTTATATATTAATATGTCTGAATTCCATTCAACAGCAGGACTAGAAAATTATGAATGGTCTGGATGTTTAACATTTTTATATGAACATTTGAACAAAAATTCTACTGGTGTACGACCAGCTTAATGTATTAAACCCAAAGCCAAAAATATACTGCAGCACACCAATTATTAGATGTGGCGGCTGCAACAGTGTTCTTTTTTTGGCTTTCTCCTCTGTTTTCACCTGGTGATCTGGTCAGTAACACACTTCCTGCATTCGTGAGACACCACTCTGGATGAAGGAGCACAGGAGGCACAATAGACAGCAGCATTGTCAGTCTGGGGGTGGGGGGGGGGGAGTGTCAGAAGTACTAGCAGATTTAAAAACAGTAACTAAATGAAGCTAAACTCTAGCTCACACTTTCTAATAAGTTACAGTTTTTTCCTTTTGGGATAAAGGTTTTACATAATAAATAAAAGGTGATCATTTTTACCACCCATGCCAGTGTTAAGTGGTTTGCCTCATCCTTGTAAGCTGACACATTCTGCTGGAGAGCTTGAGTTTTTGAAAAACAACAGACTTGTTGTCTGGATTACTAGATGAAAATAGAAAAGAGAAAGCCTAAAAAGAAAACTAATGCAGCCATCACATCTAAGAATGGGTAAGCTGCAATATAATAAATGTTTGCTTTTGGGTTCAATATTGCGTTAAGCCCAACTTTGACAAACTTTAAAGTGTTAGTTCACCTTTACAGAAAAAAAAATGAAAAAGTGAAATAGCAGTAACACAACAATAACACTGGAGGGGCTGGCAGTGTGCTGTACATGGCTTCCTGTAAACATCACACCACCCTGCCTCTGTACCTTCTCAAGACCCCTCAGTGGGCTGGCTCTTAGAAAGAATTTTGCAAATATCAAAATGTCGTGATGGGTGGCTGTCAGTCTAGAGGAGTGGCATTCCTAGGCAGACTGCATTCACAGACCACCCTAGCTAAGGGCCACATGTGATGCTGAGCATCCATGATTGAAAGAATTGAAATCCAATGAATGAATGTAGTGTGCCAGGGACAGTAAGGCTGGGGAGTAAGAGGCTAGATCAGTGGTTCTCAACCTGTCTAGTGCCGTGACCCCTCCGTAAATTTTTCCAAGTTGTGGGCTCCCCTAACAGTAAAATTATTTTTATTGCTCCTTAATTGCTGTGGACGGGGGGGGGGGGTACAGAGGTGGCTATACACAGGGGGGTACAGAGGTGGCTATGCATGGGGGGGGTACAGAGGTGGCTATGCATGGGGGGGTACAGGGGTGGCTATGCACAGGGGGGTACAGAAATGGCTATGCACAGGGAGGTACAGAGGTGGCTGTGCACAGGGGGGTACAGAGGTGGCTATGCACGGGGGGTACAGAAGTGGCTGTGCACGGGGGGGTACAGGGGTAGCTGTGCACAGGAGGGGGTTTAGTGATTTTTAATACATTTGCAGCTATATGCCTTTAAGAGCGCTGCTTGGTGCTCAGATGACTCACCGCGTCTCTCCTCCTTGTCTAGCAATTGCAGCGGGCAGGCCCCAAAATGACGTCAGGCAGGAGGGGAGGAAAGGAGTAGGAAAGACACGGTGAGTCATCTGAGCACCAAGTGGCGCTCTTAAAGGCATATAGCGGTGACGCCTGTACATTGCAGTGAGACTTGCTGCGAGAATGTCGCAACCCCCTGGAAATCAGCAATCGACCCCGCAGGGGGTTGCGACCCACGGGATGAGAACCGCTGGGCTAGATGATGCTGGATGTCCTCCAGCTAGGAAATGAGGTTGATTCTATCTAATTTATTATAGCAACCAAAGTAAGCAATTTCAGTACAACAGAGGGACATGTACAACCACGGCCACTGATAAGGAAGTACAGCCAGCCCTTCTGTACTGGACCCAGGCCCCATCACTTCAAATGGGGGGCCCGGGTACCTGCTGAGGAGGGCCAGCTATATTGTCTGATTGCAGACACTGGTCCTCTTCTGCCTCCCCCTGCAGAGCTGCCAGCTTCTCCTTCTCACCCTCCCTCCGGATGCACTGCAGGGGGATTGGTTTTAGCACCTCTACCATTTGTTATCTGGGCCCCTCTGTGTGCCCCTTTTCCCCGCAGCGTTGATGGCTTCCCTCCTCTCCCACCGGCAGCTGCTGCCGGCACACACAGGGAAGTTTCAGGATGAAAAGTGGGGGAAGGGGCCAGTAAATATATAATTTACTGGCCCCTTAATTTTATGAATGAACATAGTGAGTGATTGGCACCCATAACTCCTGTATCCATTCATCGCTGAAGCTTAGTAAACTGTACTTACCATGCTTCAGTTTGTGAATGATCAGGAAACCCCAGAGTGTTTCCTATTCATTCAGCTGTGCAGCTGAAGCTGTAGAGCATGTCAACATGTGTCCAAACGACAATCTTTAGTGCCCGGGGTATGTCGGATGAACTGTCGGGGGGGGGGGGGGAGGCTGACTTTCACTGATTCCTGTATGTAAAAAATCAGGGGAAGAGATGTCGAAGTCGACGTGTCGACTTACTTATCCTTTGTGAGACCCCAAAGGACTAGTAAGTGTTTGACTTCGTACCATTCATGTCAAATGATTCGAAGTCGCTACTTACCTATGTCCTCAATACCCACGGTTAGTGAGTGATACAAGTAAGTATTTTAATTCCCCGGTCATTTAATATATAAATGACCGGGGAAGGGGGTGAAAAGTAGGACTTTGAAGGGACACACACGGCCGTCGTCGACGGCCACCCTCTCCTCCCTTCGGTAGTTGCGACGCCCCTTTTCCCCGTGTGTCTCCCCGGGTCTATTG
>BLSH010302669.1:585627-598066 GCA_018402905.1 Glandirana rugosa | reverse complement strand
GAATGGATTGAGATCCTCTTAGAGACCCAGTTGGAAGTCACATGGTACAGACTACGTGAATATTAATAAAAAGTTCTGTCCTGTGGTCAGGAAATGATTTAGGAAGGGTTTACTATGTATACGTATCGGTTGGCCATGTGTGTAAAAAAAATTCCTCAGTACTTGTATGAAGGACCCCCACGCAATAGTGCGGCGTGACCCGAGTGTCCTTTCACTACGTCTCTTGTAACGAGTACAGTGAACCCCCCGACGGGTCAGACATCGACCTGAAATTAATAGACGTACCTTAGTCTCGTGAACTGTAATATCTCTTAATGAGTTGGTAGATTTGTTGAGTAATTCTCTATAATGTCAAGTGCTCTGATTCCATGCAGATAATTAAAGTCCAGCTACAGACTGGGCAGCCCCCCAAGTGACATGAGCAATGTTCTCTGCATCACTTTCCTGTGAGCCCAGTGCGGCGTGATAACGCACCCCCAGGAAGTATGTTCATGACTCCTTAAAAAAAATGTGTGTACCGGTTGGCTATGCATATGTATCATTTGGGAAGGATTTAGTAAAGGACTGGTGTCCTGTCTTGAAAAATAATTATAAGTGCATCAGACATGGTACACTGAAGGTTGACCCAGAGATTCTCCTAGAGTTAGGTAAGACTGAATGGATCCCGTATACACATACAATTGCTGTATTGCAATACAGCAATATAGAGGAGACTTTGCCTTTTATGCTTCTCTCCCTCTACTGAGATACTAATGTTATGCTGCACCTTTCTCCTCCAGCTAGCAGGGGGAGAGCTAAAGCCAAGCAAGCCCATAGACTTCTATGCAGAGCGCTGAAAATCTTGGGCAGATATATAATGGGAAAAATATACTCCTTATGTGCAGTAGAAGGTGTGGTGTGGAGAGATGATTTGCATTGAATTGAAGGAAGGAAAGTTCTTCCTCTTGGCACAGAGTGAGAGAGTGAGCACCGCTGTAAGGATATTCATCTGACAGTGGGGGGGACTATACCAGCAGAGATCCGAACCTGACATTGGAAGTGAGGACACCTGAGGCAGTGCAGCACCGCACATATCACAGCACCTATACTGCTGCTGCAGGGAGACTAGAACGTCCTCTCACCCTCTGCTTCCCATCACTGATCATCAGAGGCTTTGGGAAGAGACTGAGGGGGCCCTCCCTTTTACAGCAAGAGGTCACCACAGCACCCTGGGGAATGGTGAGAGGGTTATTTGTTAATTGCTGATACTGCTAGCAGGGACTGAGCCACTGAGATCAGAAGACCAAGGGTACCTAACACATACTGCACTCTATACTGCACTTATTTCAAACCTAGACAGCATCTATAGCAGCCCTATACCTCATTATACTGAATCTTTACCACATCTGAACGACAGCTAATTTACACCTGTGCTGAGATATTATATCGTACCAACACATATACTGCATGCAGGTTAACTAGTACTGTTGTTAAGTGCACCAATGCTCTTAAAGGGCCCCAATGACAGCTGGCAGGACATCTCAAAGGACTGACCCTTCTGTAATAATTATTCTGCAAGCCCCCCTTTGTTCCCCTGCCCCCTCCGCTACTATCCCCATTTTATTTTGGACAGTGCACACCCAATCGATCTAGGACTGGCATTGCCCCCATAAATCCGCACTGGCAGTATATTTCAAGCTCTTCGTAGATTCATCTTTACTACTGGTGCACTTGTGGTGGCCTTGCTGCTGTTTATGCTGATCTGGATGCCATCTTATGTCTAGTCCCTACTGTTAATCACTTTGTATGCTAAATTGTGTTAGTACCATTGTTAATCCATTTTATGCTTCCCTAGTTAACAACCATATTGGGTGACAATAAATTAAGTTTGAGAAAATGTATATATGTTCCGCGCAACCGGATCAGATATGCTCTAAGAGCTGCTGCCACCACCGAACTGCCCAGACGAGAGTAGTGAGTAAATATAGAGAAATTAGGATGGTATTGGCGCTGCTCTTTTATGTATTAATATAAATATTTGAGAAAAATATTATGTGAGAAATTCTCCAGTATGCTGGTAATAAAAATATTTTATGAGAAATTTTCCAGTATGCTGGTGATAAAAATATATAATATGTTATTTATAAATCGGGCTGTGGTACTTGGTAGTAATGGGTCAGTGTAAAAAATGTTGGTGGGTCATATTAGATCAAGGTGCAAATGGCTGATATGTATTATATACAGAACCTCCCACTTAATACTGGTATGTGGGTTTAAGAGCAATAAAAGTGACAACAATCTCATGTAAAAACAATAATCCACGAGGCAAATGATATAAAAACAAACCTCCCACTTAATACTAATATGTGGGTTTAAATAAATTTTAAAAGCAATAAAAGTAGCAACAATCTCATATAAAAACAACAACAATACAAAAGGCAAATGCTATGAAAATAAACGCAGTCAGTTGTTTAAAGGAACACTTGTGCAGTCTTTGGATCTCTATGAACAAGATAATGAAACTTGTGTTTTTTTACTCAACTATTAAAGTGCTGAGTGCATAGATGTGCCACTGTAAGGAACAAGGTTTGAAACAGTTCATGCAAGGGTTAAATCGTACACATCAGTTCCAATCAATTAGTATTTCTCTGGTCAGTAGTGAAGTGACTTTCAATGTGGGTTCTTTCAGTGATTCTTAAATAGTGACTTATGTTGTCACCAATCAGTGCGCCGGGTGATCCCTCCAGACAGACAGTATACCTGCTTACCAGAAAAACGTTCCCCACTCAAGGGGTCCACGCTTTAGAAGGAGTGCACAGCTCCCACTGTGCTCACTAGGTATGGCACTCCTCGATTCCTCTGGTTATAGGGCTCCCCTCTCCTTCTCCTCACCGCTTCCCAAGAGCTGGTCGCCGGGAAGTTGTAGAGCAAAGTCAAGCTGGAAGTGGCTGTGACTTTCACATATTTCTCATAAAATATTTTTATTACCAGCATACTGGAGAATTTCTCACATAATATTTTTCTCAAATATTTATATTAATACATAAAAGAGCAGCGCCAATACCATCCTAATTTCTCTATAATAAATTAAGTTTGCCTTTACTACTTTGTTTGGTGCCTCTTTCTTTGTTGGGTACTAAGTATTACTTTCAGTGATTTCCTCTAATATTGTATGTTTGTACACTCAACCCGGTGTATCAGAGGTGCTCAGGTTCTTGAGAGGGCTGAGGCAAAGAACAGAGGACCCATCCTATCCAGCAGTTCCCACTGGGGTTGCACTAGATTCATTAAAAGTTGGAGTTTTGTTTTAAATACGAGGCGCCTAAAGGAGCAATAATTAAAAACAGTTTCTACATTGTTACAATCTGCCTCCTATGTGACATCTACTGGCACTAGGGAACACGTGGTGCAGTGCACTCTCAGCTCTGCTTTTTGATACTCTTTCTACAGAAGTCAAACTATGGTAAAGTTTGAATTAGCTATGATCTTTCTGCACTGTTGTCAGCCACTTAGACCTTCCTTATAGAAGGTGACTACTGCTGCATAATAACACTGGAACACTGACCATCTGTCTTGGCAGATGGCCCAATGAGGCCATCGTTCTGAAAGCTGTAAAATGCCCTTGATCCTGAGTACTGCTACTGGTCTAATGGGAATAAAAAGTTTAAAATCTTATGTCTTTATAGGTAACAAAAAAGAAAGTGTTATAGTTATCACATTAGATTTTTATTTCCTTGAATAATGCATAAACTTCTACATTAAAAGCTAATCGTTTTCAATAACCATATAAACTCTTCAGCACTTCTGAGAATATATATTTTTTCATTTATTATAAGATTGATGCTGTTTAACTTCAAACAAAAGTAATTACATGAAAAACAGTCTCGTGCATTAAAGTGTCTGCAATAATACTCAACTGTGTTCCCAAGCGCCAGCACTTACATTTCATGTTCTGTCATATTTCTAGCGCAAGTTAAAAAATATAAAGAGGAATCTAGTTCCAATAGGAAACAGAGACTTCCTTTTTTTGACACTGTCATAAATTAGACCTGTTGTCTTTGCAATTCATGCAGATTCATTTGGCTATGCAGGCACATAGGTGCAAAACCCCATCCCTGGGCCTCCCTTTACCTTTCTGATTTAAATCTCTTGACTTGTTTACATTTGCAGTAGCCTTTTAAATAGTGATCCACAGTGGATGGCTTTTCAGTGGGCATTCAACAGGTGGTAAGGAGGCAGTATGTCACCTCCTCACTGCCTGTTTTAACCCCTAAAAGTCCACACCACTGCCCCACAACCAAATACATTGCATTCAGTTGTGGAGTGTGATGCAGCCTCATTCATTTTAATGGGTCCTGTCCTGCAGATAGTACTGCCTGCCAAAGGATGGGGCGGGGGCATTTCCTTGGTGGTAAAAATGCAGCTAATCATCTGTTTTTACTGCCCACTGAAATATCAGTTGAAGTCAGTTAAATTAATTCCAGGTGTATCAAATGTTTACACCACTGATTTGCAGCAATGTGCATATTGTTGCAATGCATGGCAAGGTGTGTTTAGTGCGTTGGTGCCAATTCTAAATGACACCCCAATGCACTCGCCAATGGACATGCATTGCAACACAGTGCAAGCTGTGGCAACATACTAATGTGTGTTGTGCTGCCAATAAATAAGACATGCACTATCTTTTGGCAGAGCACCTCAATGCAGGTTATTGTGGTGCCATGCAATGGTACATTGTTGTGCCATACATAATGAATGATACTGCATTGCACTAACACGCTTAGTGTGCATGGCTACTTGTTAACGAAAATAGATGGTATGAACAGCCTTCACTAAGCCCTTAAAATAGAAGTATGGGGTTTGGTTTATTTTGCAGAACCATACTTAGCTTGGTGGATGCAGCATCAGTCCCCCCCCCCCCCCGCCAGCTCTAGGGCTGAGAATTGATCACTAAGTTCTCAGTGCTCCTTGAGCAGAGAGCTGGTGTCTGTCAGTCACTGCTCTCTGCTTTGCCCCACACTTGCTCACTGGAGCGCTAGGCTGTGGAGGGGGCGGGAAAGGCCAGCTCAAGCTCTCAGCAGCTCACTGAGAGGCTCAGCCGGATGCCGGTCTAGGCATGTGGGCAGATCCTGACTTCATTTTCACGACTTTCCCAAGCCTGGACTGGCTCTGTGATGTCAGCCTGCTGTCTGCTGAAAATGGGTCACAAGAGTATAGAACGAACTGTACTCATGTGATCCACAGGAGAAGTACAGCCAAACAATCTTTGGCGGTACTTTTCCTTCAATCTAAAATGTATTTTGTTTAGAAAGCAAACACAGCTTAAGTAGGAAAGCTTATTTTTTGCCAGCGTGATATACAGAAAAGACCCTTCCTTTCTGTCTGGAAGCAGTGGTCTCTCTGCTGAGCTCTGACACACCCCTGCTAAGTCAAAGCTATCACTCTCCAATCAACAGGAAGAATACTCTTGCTGATTGCAGAACTATAGGTCTCTCTGTAGAGAGATCACTAAGAGCAAGGGGTCCTTTTCTACAACATGCTTGCAGAGAACATGCTTTTCTACACATACTGTAGCTACCTCCTAAAGAAAATAAACTGTAAGGCTTTCCATGATGCACTTAAACTGTATTTAAACTGAAAGTTCAAATTAATTTTTAAATACATTTTTATTTATTTGAGAGATCAGTAACAGAGTACTTTATACCATATGGATTTATTCACGTCGGAGAGTCTGGATCCTCCACCCCCCCTCCCTCCATAGCTAAGCATTTAGAACACAGCTATAGGAAACTGTCTCCATTCTCAGTGACAACTAGCAAAATGTACAGAGTGCATTTCAAATTGGGTACAGAACATTCCTTAAAATCCCGCTGAGTTAAAAAGGAACAGGTTCTGAATATTAAAGCACTCACATTGTATCATTTCCCTGTTGTGGCTTACCATATCAAGTCTGACACATTGTGTGTGGAGCTACATTTTAAAGCAATTGCGTACTGGATACAAAAAGCAGTTGTTTTTTGTCTAAGCCTTCTGCCTTTAGAATCGCTTTAAGTTGCTAAACTGTTATTTATTATGTCACATTCAGATCACTCTTGGAACAGGCCAATCATTAACTATTTATTTGGTACTCAATACTGTCCAAATTGTCCTCTTCACTCCTTCCAAACCCTTCTGCTCTCTAGCTCTCTCATCACTTTCTCCCATGCTCGCCTCAAGAACTTCCCCAGAGCCTCTTCATCCTCTTGAATTCTCTACCTCAACCTGTCTGGCTCTCTCCTACTCTTCCTGCTTTTAGGCAATCTCTGAAAACTCATCTCTTTAGGGAAGCCTATCCTGCCTCTACTTAACAACCTCCCACCCGACCACTGTACATATACGGCTGGGTGGGAGTCTCACCGTTCTGAGTGGACGTTCAGGAGGAACGTCCCTCAGAATGGGTCCTTGCAGCTCGATCCTGTGATCAATGTGATCACAGGACCCAGCCGAGCAGAGATTGGGATATGGGTGCTGTGATTGGCCCTCACGATCACGTGATGGCTGTGTCCAATCACAATGTAAACAGAGACATGTGTCTCTGTGACAGTCCCCCCCCCCCGAGCTTAGTGAGAGCTCAGTGCGGGGGGGGGGGGAGAATCTGTAGCTCTGTGGCAGCTCTCTGTATGAAGATGATTTCATACAGAGAGCTTTCACAGATCGCCCCCCACATAGTACACCAAGCACCACTGATACCCCTGTCCCCATACACGTCAGTGTCCCCATAAAACAGTCCCCAAAACATCTGTCTGTCCCCCATCACATCTCTCACAGTCCCCAGAACATCTGTCTGCCCTCTATCACATCTGTCACCATACACAAAACATCTGTCTGCCCTCCATCACATCTGTCACCATACACAAAACATCTGTATATCCCCGTCACATCTGTCACCATACACAAAACATCTGTATGTCCCCGTCCCATCTGCCACAATCCTCCACATGTCTGTATGTCCCCATCACATCTGTCACCATACACAAAACATCTGTCTGTCTGTCCCCCATCACCGCCAACACCAAATAAACCCTGATTTAGGTTATTTTACCAAAGAAATATAGCTGTATCATTTTTGTTCAAAATTTATGAAGAGAAATTACATATTTGCGAAATTTTATAACAGAAATGAAGAAAAATGCATTTTTTTTAAAAAATGTCAGACTTTTTTATTTGTAGCATAAAAAATAAAAACCCCAGTGGTGATTAAATACCACCAAAAGAAAGCTCTATTTGTGTAAAAAAAATGATAAAAATTTCATTTGGGTACAGTGTTGCATGACCGCGCAATTGTCATTCAAAGTGTGACAGTGCTGAAAGTTGAAAATTGGCCTGGGAAGGAGGGGGGTGAAAGTGCTCAGTATTGAAGTGGTTAAAATCTGAACTTGTTATTTCTCCATCCACTCATAAGACTTAGGCTGGGTTCACACCTATGCGAATGTATGCAAATTGCATGCAGGTTTCCCCGCATCCAATTCGCAGAGCAGGAGATTGGGACCGGCTCTCTATGGAGCCGGGCAACACATCTCCGCAGCGGCTCTGGTGCAAATTGCACAGGAGCCCTGTGCGTCTTTTGGTCTGTTTCAGGTCCAACTTCAGCCCAAAATTCAAGCTGAAATCGGACCTGAAACAGTGAATGGAGACGCACCTGACTCCTGCTGGTAGCCGCTGCAGTTTCCAGTGTGAACCTAGCCTAAGGCAAGCCATAGACGTTGCAATATTTTTTCCTGCAACCAGAGCTATTGTGTTTCCTCCCGTAGAGCTATTGTGTTCTGCGGCGGAGGGGCACGTGGAGCTATAGCTGCTGGCAGTAATCGGATGCTAGAAATCTGACATGTTGGTTGTACCAAGTCCATGGATCAACTTGGGTACAATCAGCCTGCCCATATATGGATCAAAGTATTCCATGTACCGATGAAGCTGGGCCAGACGGGTGATCTGGGTTTTGCAGTGCACCCAACACTGTGGCAGGTAGGCTTCATGTGGGCAAAGATATTTATGCCCAGTTCTCTCCACAAGAGCTGGATAAGGAGAAGGAGGAATGAGGACGGGACATGTCCAGGACAAAAGTGAGGCTTTCCCAAGAGATCCCCTAAGGACGGTCTCACCGAGGGGTTCTTCCTCAAATACAAGCTGGAGTAGCAGTATCACAGATGTGACAGCGACCTCAAGGGGCAAGTGTAGCCAGATGCCTCTCGCAGGTGGTCAGAGGACTCAGAACTCTTCCCGGGTGCCTGAATGGCAGAAGGCAACCCCATACACCGGTTTATACTGTTCCCCGGTATCGGTAAAAGGAGGGATCCATTTGCATGGAAACTTGTGGCTGCCCATAGTGGAGCATCTAGGCGGATTTCCTGGGTCTGGTCCCTATATGCTATATATGCCCCTTATCAGGATATCCGCCAATCTGGTGATGGAACCTCATACAGAGCCAATCAGGAAGCAGACATGTGCAGTTCACATGGACTATTGCTGGGCAAGCCAAGTTCTAAATAGCTAACTAATGCCATGATCTCTTTAGAGGTGGTCTTCAGATGTATGCAGTAGGCGTAGCCCCACATTGGGCGCCAAATGATGAAGGTGGGAGGTTAGGTGTGTGGGGTGGTAGTCACATCCTCCATACTTCCCTCCTCGTTGGGCACCAAGCAATGATCAGAGAGGCCTACCCTTGGGTGGGTTCTTCTAAACTATGCTAGCCACTTAGATTTAGGGTCACTGCTTTACACATGGGGTACCTTTGCTCGAACAGACGACTGAACTCTCTCTCTGTGTAATTATACACCACCACAGTCACTTGTACATTTAGGAGGGACATGCAGAGCCAATGCCCTCGCCACCTGTTCAGCGTATCACTACCTCACTCCCAGTAATGGTATGGAGCCTCGCCTTGCACCTAGCACTGACTCCAAGGGTGCACTTCACTTAACTCTTCCTCTTCCATACCTGTGTACAGGTTGGGGACTTCTGTGCTGCTGATCTGTTCCCATTGCTATGGGAGACGGACCTGCTCACGGAGAGAGTGCCGACAACTTCTTCTACTAGAAGCTATCCCACTTCCGCATGTACACGCTTATGACAAGCTGCTAGAGATACCTTTTTTAACCCTTGGTAACCACTTGGATCTTCACACCACAGACTTTCAGTAATCTTCTTGCATGCTCGCACGCCCCCGAATAGGACCACTGTCCAATTTTTATACAGCACAGGACCAGTGGGTCGAACCCAAGAAAGCCCGCCATAAAAGATCCGGGAAACATAATTACCATTAACCATCCCAACTGGGGCAGCATAAAACTCTACCTGCCTACAACCGCATGCATCATTGGGGCTGCACCTGTCCACTGACTTTTAAAGCATTCAGGACTCTGGCTGAACCTTAAACAAGTAACATGCATGCATGATGCATTCTGCACCCATTTTTATAAGCTCTAAGTCAGCACATGCACAATGATCATTGGGGACCAATTGAATTTCAGACTACTGTATTTAGCTCAGTAAAACATGGAGTATGATTATTACTGCTCCGTTCATATTAAACAATAATAATATAGCACCTTTTACATAGTATGCAGCACATCAGTAGAGATCGTTTTAGCTTGCATCTTCTCTTACAGGAATGCAGCAGGGTGTGACCCTCCCAGTTCAAAAACAATAGTGATGTCAGGCCCGCCAGCAGTCTTCATTCTCCGGCACTATTAAGACTTCCTAGTGTCTTAATTCCCTGGAAGAAGGTTTCTTAGCTCTGTTGCAGCTTGCCAAAAGATTTGGGAAGTCTAAGGAAAAGTGCCTTGAATCTTTGTTGATTGTTTCAGTCTGGCTTTAAAAGATTTGAGTGCTTAGAAGATTTTCTGTACCAAATACAGCTCACCAAACTGGGACGTGGGGCCAAATAGTAATTGTGACACCTACGAAGCATCAGGATATTAGTATATGAGACTGATTTTTGTAAATCCAGTATAGTAATACTTCACAAATGTCCGCCATCCGTGACATCAAGGAACAATCCCAGAAAACTAGAAGTGCCAGGGTACAAAAAATGCCTCTTTTTGGGGATGTTGAAGCTAAACTCCAGGATGTATCTGTATTGCATACTAGAGCAACCCATATATGGAGTCTTTTTTTTTTTTTTTTTTTTTGTTCAACCAGCGGGTTGAAGGGAAAAAGTTGACTGAATTCCCAAATCCACACATTTGATGTGGATGGGGGAATCCTCCCCGTTGTGCCTGTATATTCTGACAGTGGGGAGACTTCTCCACCATCAGAATACACTGGTCAGTGCTGCCGGCCATAGCCTTTGGTGTGGATCGAGCGGGGAAAACCCGAGAGGGTGTTTGTACAGAAGTCTATTGGTTAAATTGACTTTTGTACAACCATACGTGCATCGAAATTTGGCTGTTTCCTATTGAACCATTAAGAGTTTGATCCATGTATGGCTGGCTTTACATAGGTCCAGCTTAGCACAAGGTAGGTATGCAGATGTCATACCAGATGGGCTGCTGGGGAAGCTGAAAAAACACTGTAGTAGTCAGCGCAGTTATAGATGAGATCTTCCAGCCCTACTTGGGTTTGGTGTGAGTGGCTTCTCTTCTGCTCACAAAACACAGGCATCACTGCCATTTATAGAACATTTTTTTTCAGTGAACATAAGGTGTTTACCAGTTATTACCTTGTAAATCTAGCAGTGATATCACCATTGTGCTACACATAGGCTGTATAGAGAGCAGAGCTGTGGGATGGACCCAGCATGCTCCACCCCCTAGAGGCTGCCTGTGTTCCATCAGATTAAGCGACCCGTCAAATCTTGTAACGGAAGTGACGTTCCGTCGCCACCATCTTGCTACACCCCACACTTCCATTACTGGTCACCTTATCTGATGGAACACCTGCAGAAAACTACAGGGAGGGGCGGAGAGAAGATCAGTTACCCTGCACAAGTAAAGAGATCAGTGGTGACCGGTCCTAATACAGGGAGCTTCTGGACAGAGGCAAAGTTTCACACAGGATTACTACACAGATCTGAAAAAATACACAAAACACAGAGAGTCGATTAAGAATACACATATCTCTTGTATTTGAACAATATTTTCTATCCCATAGTTCAACTTTTAGTGGGATAAGAGAGGGCAGGGGGCACTAAGAAGAGTTAAAGGTAGAGAATTTAAGGTCCAGATTTCCATCACTGTGGGTACACAAACACTGGCATACTTGCTAAATCACAGTTGATCTCATTTACACAAAACATGGGAATGTTTTGTTCAAGTTCCTCCACCCAAAACTCGCTTATGCATGTCTTTATGGACCTTGCTTTGAGCAATGGTCCAAATCATTTGGTGGAGGGGGGATTATGGTGTGGGGTTGTTTTTCAGGCATTGGGCTTGGCCCCTTAGTTCCAGTGAAGGGAACTCTTAAGGTACCAAGACATTTGGGCAATTTCATGCTCCCAACTTTGTGGGAACTGTTTGGGGATGGCCCCTTCCTGTTCCAACATGACTATGCACCGGTGCACAAAGCAAGGTCCAAAGACAAGGATGAGCACAGAGTCCTAACCTCAACTAGGTAGAACACCTTTGAGATGAATTTGAGTGGTGACTGCGAGCCAGACCTTCTCGTCCAACATCAGTGCCTGACCTCACAAATACGTTTCTGGAAGAATGGTCAAACATTCCCATAGAACTCGCTGTGTTTGGAGGAGGAGGAATGCTGCCTATGACCCCAAGAACACCATCCCCACCGTCAAACATGGATGTGGAAGCATTATACTTTGGAGGGTATTTTTCTGCTAAGGGGACAGGACTACTTCACCGCATCAAAGGGACGATGGGCAGGGCCATGTACCGTCAAATCTTGGGTGAGAACCTCCTTCCCAGCATGACAATGACCCAAAACAAAAGAGCCAACAAAAGAGTGGCTCAAGAAGAAGCACATTAGTCCTGGAGTGGCCTAGCCAGTTTCCAGACCTTAATCCCATAGAAAATATGTGGAGGGTGCTGAAGGTTCAAGTTACTAAACGTCAGCCTCGAAACCTTAATGATTTGGAGAAGATCTGCAAAGAGGAGTGGGACAAAATCCCTCATGAGATGTGTGCAAACCTGGTGGCCAACCTCTGTGATTGCCAACAAGGGTTTTTCCACTAAGTACTAAGTCACGTTTTGCGAAGAGGTCAAATATTTATTTCACTCATTAAAATGCATCAATTTATAACTTTTTTGAAATGTGTTTTTCTGGATGTTTTTGTCGTTATGCTGTCTCTTACTGTTAAAATAAACCTACCATTAAAATTATAGACTGATCATTTCTTTGTCAATGGGCAAAAGTACAAAATCAGCTGGGAATCAATACTTTTTTCCTTCACTGTGTATGGTATATATATACTGTATAAATATATATATATATATATATATATATATATATATATATATATATATATATA
>BLSH010302669.1:537386-554952 GCA_018402905.1 Glandirana rugosa | reverse complement strand
GTAAAGTAATCTATCTCAGGATGCAGGATCAGGTCTTAAAATGGCTAAAATCTGTCCCTCACGCCCTCAGCTACCTTTCCCTATACTAACCCAAGGAGCATGTGACTGCAGCACTGTGACTCCAGCTTATAAAGAGGCTGGGTCACATGATGCACCGGCCAATCACAGCCATGCCATTAGTAGGCATGGCTGTGATGGCTTCTAAGGGCAAACCAGTGAAACGCTTGTTGATTGGCTGCCCTGCAGCTTCTCAACACGTGGAGTAAAATAGCAGAACCCCGGACCGAACCCGAACGATTTTTGAAATGTCCGGGTCCGGGTCCGTGCCACGGACACCCGAAAGTTCGGTACGGACCCGAACGTTACAGTCCGGGTTCGCTCAACACTAATCATAACATATTGCATCCCACCTTTATCAAAAACACACCAACATTTTCCAAGCTGGCCTGTTGATTTTTTTTTTTTTTTAATTGGATTCCTCCAATGTCTTTGTGAGCATAAATCAGGAGTACTTGTTCCACATCAGTTAGTCATCAGTTAGTATGTATGCGACAGACCCAACTAGGACAGAGGCTTTTGGACGGGACTAGGGGCAAGCCTCTTACCCACTGACTATGGCCCATGGAAGAGACCAGGGATTGTGTCTGCTTCTCCCGGTCAGATCGTGGTAAAGATCAGTTCAGCCTCTGATGCCATGGAGAGCGCAGATCATTCTCTAATGATGGACAACGACGTGATGAACGCTAAGAGCGAGGCTTGGATTAATTCTCTGAATAAAGACAATAAATCCTCCCTTCTGGAGTTGATGGAAAGGTTTAATATTATTCTAGTACAGGTTAATGGTCAGTGGAAATATGGTTGCCCACTTGCAGACTGGGTTGGAGAAGCTTCTACATTTGGGATAGAAATATTTATCGACAATATCCCTCAAGAAATCTATGAAGATAATTTAATGTCTTTGTGAGCAAAAGCTATGCAGATCAGGAGTACTTGTTCCACATCAGTTACTCACCAACAGATTATGTATGTGACAGACCCAACCAGGAGAGAGGCTTTTGGAGGGAACTAGGGGCAAGCCTCCTACCCGCTGACTATGGCCCATGGAGGAGACTGGAGATTTTGTCTGCTTCTCCCGGTCAGATGGTAAAGAGCTTAGTTCAGCCTCTGATCCCAGGGAGAGAGCAGATCATTCTCTAATGATGGACAACAATGTGATGAACGCTGAGAGCGAGGCTTGGATTAATTCTCTGGATAAAGTCAATAAAGCTTCCCATCTGGAGTGGATGGAAAGGTGAAATATTAATCTTGTACAGGATAATGGTCAGAGGGAATATGGTGGCCCTACTGCAGACTGGGTTGGAGAAGCTTCTCACCTTGGGACAGAAATATTTATCAACAATATCCCTCAAGAAATCTATGAAGGTAAAATGAATTCAACTTTTTCAGACTGCTGGAACATTGTATGAGTTTTGTCTCAGACTGTTGTAGACTGTTGCCGGACTGCCTGAGTTGGGGTGGGATCCCTGATTAATCAAAGCATTGTCTAGGTGCAGGGCTGTTGAAAAGGCAGTAGAACTGGTTCTGTTGTACTGGGCCCAGGCCCCATCAGCTAAACTTGGGGGCCCAGGGCAGCTTTAATGTTCATTTCTGCCTAAATGAATAGATTTTACTAGACCACACCCCCACTCCTACTTGCTTACAAGGGCTTAAATTACATTTCCCTGGGCCCCATCAAGTCAATAGAGGGACCCAGGAGGTTGGAACAGAGCATTTTTGGGGCATAGGCAGATAAAGTCAGTGTTGCTGCTGGGGTCAGGAGTAAAGGCAGAGTTGGGATGGGCCCCATCGGGAAGGCTATATGGGTCCTCATGATTTCTAAGAGGGGTCCTGTCTAGGTGACTAGTTGTTAATTAGCTTACTGTTTAATTAAGATCATGGTTAGCTGTTAATTGGATTGCTGTTTGAAGTTTGCAATGCCATTCTAAAGAGGGGAATGTCCTCCTGGAAGGTAGAAAGTACTTGTCTGAGTTTTAATAAAGAGTCATTCCTTTAGTTTTTACCTCAACATCTTGTCTGTGTACGATACTTGGGGTAAAGGGCTGGTATTAGCTCTCAGTCTGCTGGAAGGCTTGGAGGGCAGGAGGCACTGTTTGGCAGAAGCACCCAGACGGGGTGCCAAGCAGTCCATCACAATGTATAGCTACAGTGTCCTGATAGATACCTTGAGGGCCCCTTCACACTAGTGGTTTATATTTTAAGTGGGCCCAATGCAGGAGAAGTTGCTCCTAGTCCATTTATATTTTATTGTAGCGCACCACAATGCACATCATGCACTACGAGGTGCTGCAATGAGTTGCAATGCAGGTGCGCTCTGTAGATGCATTCAGAATGAATAGCAATTCATCAACATCATGGACCCATTACCTGAGCACAGTGCCCTATAGGTCCATAATGGTAGGCCCATATCCCGGCTAGGTTTGCTATTAGTCCATTGTTGTCAGGCATGATGCATACATGAAGCAATATAATGCAACTGGTCGAGCTGCTATACCAGATTTCACCAACAGATGTCAGTGTCAGCATTAAATGCAGCATAAAAACTGACACACTTAGGGAGTATGAAGGAGAGATCAATAACAAACCAAAATTTTCCAAACCAGCCAGTTGCTTGTTCAGAGTCAATACTCCCTTAGATGCAGTCTCTCAGGCAAAAAATACAATTTCCAGTGCCATTGAATCAAGTGTTGGATCTTTAAAGTAATCATGTCAGGAGAGAAATACAGGGACTGTCACTGCTAACCTCTTTCTAAAAATGCTCCTTGGCTGGCTGTTTTACTGACATGGGCTCTATACTTTGTTTCACACAACTTTTATTGGGTTTTTTTATGTATTAATACAAGGTATGAAATGCATTCACAAACGGCTCTATGCTTTGAGTGACTAACTTGAAATAAGAATGCAAATCAGGTAAGTCAAGTAAATGTCAGAATCCCTTACCTGCATATTTGTTCTATTACTTAAAGCATTTGAGCAAGAGAGTCAAAGTGACAGCCAGGTACCTATAATTTTCAGAAGCTGGGGCAGCATTGGCAGCTTCTCTACAACTTTTATGAGTATGAGCAGTTTAAAGTGGTTATAAACCCTCCCATATACCCAGTGAAGTGACTGGCCTGGGGATACACAGAAATGAAACCAATCCTCCTACATAATTTGTACCTGTTTATCTGCAGTCTTCCCTTCTCTACATCCGCATTCAGTTCAGAATTTATAAAGCTTGTCTGAGCTTTCAAAAAATGGGGCAGAGAGCTGAAGTTACACTCTGCAGTGTGCTGGTTTCTACTGCTCGGCAAATGCTAACTAACTTCCTGGTTCCTGGATGGGGAGAAGAGGTTTCCATAGCAAAGGGGCGGCAACTTCTTCCTGGAAACCGACCTACAAGCGATTGTACTGCTCACACCACACTGCGAATGCATGCGATCGGTAGGTGCATCCTGGGTAGCCAGCATGCACGGAATCCAGGAAGAAGAACACTAAGTCTTCAGATGCCCACACTGGAGATGGCCACGTGTACAGGAACTTGACAAAGTAAGAAAACGATGCTGCACAATAAGAAAACTGGCCCTGGTTTACAGCATACTTTTATTACACTGCACGAGGCATTAGTATTCTAGGGGTATTTTTATCTTAAAAGTAACATTTCAGCTGTAACACCACTTTAAACAGATGTTTTCTGAATTTACACCCCCATGCCATGACCCTATCCTGCCCCTTTAATTGCTGAAGGAACTGGGCATAGCTGAAGATTAAATTTGCACCGCACCAGATGACATGCAGATCTATGCCTTTCAGATCACATCAGTATGAACCGGGTCTTAATGCAATTGCTATAAATGCATTCTTCTCCTCAGTTTTCACAAAGGAAACGGGGGATATAGCAACTGAGACTGTAATGTTAATAACATGTCACAGAAAGCACCCCCATGGATAACAGAAGACAGTATCAGAAAGAGATTTGAAAAACTTAACATAAATAAGTTACCAGGACCACATGGCTTACACCCAAGGGTACTTAAGGACCTCAGTCAGGTGATAGCTAGACCATTGTTCCTAATTTTTATGGACAGTTTACTGACTGCAATGGAACCAGCTGATTGGAGAAAAGCCAACGTGGTACCAATATTTAAAAAAGGGCCGAGATATATCCCTGGAAACTACAGGCCAGTTAGCCTAACATCAATAGTCTGCAAGTTATTGGAGGGGATGATAAGGGACTATAGCCAAGCATTTAGTAATGAAAACAGTATAATTAGTGGTAATCAGCATGGATTCATGAATAATCTGACTACTGTGGCGGAAAGGAAGGTAGGGATTGTGGAGTGGGTTAGGGGACTCTGCAGCAGACTTGGTGGCTCTGTGAGGGATAAAGTTTCTGAAGGAAGTTGGGAGCACTTTGGGAGCTTGAGGGGCACTGTTGGATAATATGCTATGAGTAGCATGCTATGAGTAAGGCTTCAGTCAAAACGCGTTAACATGTTGCTGCATCCTGTTATGTAAGAATTGTACCAATGGATGTTTTCAAGTAGCCTGCTTCATTGTATCAAAGTATTATTGCTACATTTCAAAGGCATTTTGGCCAGAGCACCGGTTCCCAGTCTCCCAGGTAATCTGTAGTAGAGCATGCTTTCTTTGGGCACTGAGGGATTCTCTTGGAGGTAGAGGGTGCTATGGAGGGCTGCAGGGCTGGAGGGGCACTGTGAGAGGTTGAGGACTCTCAGGGGGCCTGGGGGCACTGTGGGAGGTTATGGGGCACTATGAAGAACGGGAGGCACTGTGGGAGGTTAAGGGATCTGAAGCTGGCTGGAGGCCACGGCCAGGTGATTGAGAATCGCTGGTCTAGAGGACTGACATTCAGGCAGCACTGACCATTCAACAGCTATGCCTGATCTCAGATCCTCTCCTTCGGAAGTGTTCACATGCTCTGACATTTGGTCAGCTGACTGCCATCAGAGAGAAACCAGAGTGCTGTTTTTTGCAAAAAAGATAAATATTTCAACAATTTCTAAATATTTTATATATTTAAATGGAAACTATGCCCTTTTATAACCCTTTTCAGATGGCGGGAGTCATCCCTTTGTGGAACTCAGCAGGATAAACCAGTGAGAGGTACTAGGGACACAGGAGATCGACACTCCAGGAAGTGTTAGTTAGTCAGCAGACTTTAGTGGACAAGAACCTATGAACAGAGCAGTGTTCAGCAGCATGGGCACTGGGAAGGGTATGCATTTACAGTCTTCTTTTACAGGTAACTTGAATTTTGCTAGTTATTTTTTTTTACAACAGGGTCCTTTTAAGAATGATCACCTGAGAATAAAGTACTCTTGCCTGAATATGGCTGTAAAGGGGTTATTTTTTAAAATTGCAAATTGTTGGTATACTGACCAATTATCATTTTTTGTTTAGCATAGATCCATTGTAGCTTTCTCTACATTTATAAAACAGTAATTTGCTCTTCAGGTTTCCAAAGTAGCAATATTCTAGATTTTCCTCTTTCTTCAGTGGGATTTCCAGGTCACAATCAATATCACACTCACCAGGAACAATTATTCAACACTCTCTTCAGGTGAATTAGAGTTCAATGATCCCCAATCAACAATAAAGCATTCAGCGTACTGCAAATGATTTTACATTAAAATCATCCCATGTATTCACCTACCCTTGCCATCCACAGCCTTGAGCAAAAATGTTTTTGAAACTGAGAGAATCTGAGCAACTATAGATTAATTTATATTTTACTGTAAAGTATATGCATGTCTCTGTTTCCCTAGTATCAGTAGTGAGCACTGCTATAATGGGGCCTACATATCAGTACTGTCACATTTGCCATATAAAAGCCAAGGTCCCTGCTGCCAGACTGACCTGTCCAAAGATAAAAGGAGGGCTATTGACATCACAGTAAACTGAGTTAATCCAAAGTTGTTTTACTAGCTGCTCTCAGTAGCAGGAACCTGGCAATGGGCTGATGATGTTCTTGTTTGAAAATGTGGGACGGGTCAGCGTTTTTTGAGTCATCAACACATGGTCGGAATGCAGGGGTCTGTGGAGGGAGTGAAGTGGGTCCTGTGTAATAATAGTGGTAGTATAGGGGAGGGGTCCTGTGTAATAATTGTGGTATTATGGGGGAGGGGTTCTTTGTAATGATGGGGTAGTATGGGGGAGGGGGTCCTGTGTAATTATTGGGGGCAATATGGGGGGCCCTGTGTATAGATGGAGGTAGTATGGGGAGGGGTCCTTTGTAATAATGGGGGAGGGGTCCTGTGTAATGATGCGGGTAGTATGAGGCAGGGGTCCTGTGTAATGATAGGGGAATTGCATGGGGGTGTCCCCAAGAAAATGTTTGCCCAGGGTCCAATCAATATTAAAGATGGCCCTGGTTTTGGTGTAATAGACTATACATTATAGAGAAGTAGAGTTAGATCAATTAGATTAAAAAAAAATGTACTCACATTTGTGGTGTCACAATAGACACATATTGGGATCAAGCAACCTGAATTTGAGGCTTGTGCTCATTGAGATGGTCTGGAAAAAATGTACAATGTGTGAGGATTGCATCCCAGTGTAGAGTATGGTAACGGGTTAGATTGCCCCAAAAACAAACAGTGGGGGAGAACTAGAACTTCAGAAGGCAGGTATTTATTGGTCATAGAAACATTCAACAGACACCATCAATGTTTGGTGGCACTGTACTGGCCACTTCTTCAGAATAGTTGAATACAACACTTTTAGGTGAGGTGGGTTTGTCACTAATGCCTCATACACACGATAAGAATAGCGGACAAATGATCATCCCTTTTTTTTTTTTGCATGCTAGTCCCATATCAAAAACCAATAGGTTACAAAAGTTATGAAAATTCTCATAACACAGAATCCAACTTCGGAAATTATGTATTGTATTGTATTGTATTGTATTGTAATGTATTCTTTTGCTTCCCAGCTTGCGTGGTCTTGGTCAGGTGATTTTTTTTCATACAAATACTATACTGATTACTCAAAAGTCGTTCATTCTGTTATCGTATGAGAAAAATGTTTGTGCTTGTTCCTACGGATATTTTTGCATGAGCTGTTGTGATCGGCTCTCGAAAGCTGTGTACTAAAGATAAGCTTATCGGATGATTGCTCCGAAATCTGTATTTTTCATCTGATTTTCTCACCTTGTGTACCATTAGGCTTGTATTCTCAGAGCTGAACCCATCTTTGTTGCCTTCAAGTGTTGTGTACAAATAATGTGAAGAAGTGGCAAATGCAAAGCCAAAAAAATGCAGATGATGGTTTTGTGGTGCTAATGGGGTCTTTGAGTGTCGAAGGCAACAAAGATGGGTTCACCTTAAAGTTTTGTATACAACTATTCTGAAGAAGTGTGCAGTACAGTACCACAAAACATGTTGATGGTGTCTTTTGAATGGGTCTATGACCAATAAACACACGCCTTCTGATGATATGGTTCTCAAGCATCTCCTTTCTCACATAAAGGCCTCTGCTAACTTACATAGTTACATAGTTAGTCAGGTTGAAAAAAGAAACAAGTCCATCCAGTTCAACCAAAAAAAGCCCAAAAAACATTTATATATATATATATATATATATATATATATATATATATATATATATACACACACACACACACACACACACACACATACACAACCAAATAATCCCATATACAATCCTTCACCCACAGTTGATCCAGAGGAAGGCAAAAAACCCCAGCAAAGCGTGATCCAATTTGCTATAATGGGGGAAAAATTCCTTCCTGATTCCCGAAGAGGCAATCGGATTCACCCTGGATCAACTTCACTTGCTGTTCCTTCTTGGGGCAAACTAACTCTACCATATCATGCTTCTTGGCACAGACTGATGTAGCCAAGGCACAAACGGGTGTATAATTACTTTCTATGGGCACAGGCATTGTCTGGTTGTGTAACCTTTATCCTTAACAGTTTCTCTATATGTCTCACAATTTTCAGCAATAAATCAAACATAATTTAAATGTTCCTGGATCTCAGATTTGTGCAGGTTTGAACTAGTGCACATTATGTTGTTAAAGCTTGATATCAGAATGACAAGCGGGAGGTTGTCCATGGGAAAGGGAACCACAGCCATCGGTAAAAACTACTATCAGCAGTAATAACTACCCCATCTATGAAAAATGTGTTCTTGTTTTTTTTTTTTTGTTTGTGTCCCCTTTAGAGATATTTACCATTACTTCGTAAGGGAAAGTAGAAGTAGACAGATTGTTTTACCTTTACCTTCACCAATTCTCCAAATTACTCCTAAAAATGTAAGTATCCTTAAAAAAATGCTCCTTTTTGTTAAGTGCTGCAAAACCAGACACTGATGCATTACAAGCATTCATTTTTTTAGAAACATAGGGACATTTCCTTTTATTAATAGAGGTTTGAAAAGCCAACAAAAAAATAGGGGTCAGCTCTACTGTAATTTTCTCAGCACTGGCTATCTAGCTTCTGGAGATTGTCCAGTCTTAATAAACCTCTCAGCATACAGAGCGAGGTATCATTAGATGGCCTAAGATGATGTCAGTAACCACTCTATTTGTGGAAGTTGTACTAGACTGCATGGCCAAGTGTTTGTGGACACCTTGCCATCAAACCTTTATGAGCTTGTTGGGCATCCCATCCCAAAGCCCATCCTGTAGGAATTAGTGCCCATTCAGTCAAAAGAGGTTAGGTATTGGTGTTTGACATGAAGACCTGGCTCATTATGCACATTGCAATTCATCCCAAAGACGTTCAGTAAGGTTGAAGTCAGGGCTTTATGCAGGCCACTTAATTTACTCTACACCAGGCTCATCAAACCATCTCTTTATGGATCAGGCTTTGTTTACAGGGGCACAGTCATTCTGGAGCAGAAAAGGCTCTCTCCCAAACCACTATCACACGTTGGTAATTTAGAATTTCTTAAAATGTCTGTGTGATCACATGATGTACCAATAATAGCGTCTTTCACTAATACACCTGAACTCAAATATTTGGAGGGATGTCCACATACTATTGGCCAAATTCTGCCTTTATTATTACAGGAGACCAGCTGTAGTCATGTTAAAAGACAGCAGCTGGACTCAAAGTTGAGAGGCCCAAGTTATAACTTCATAGAGGGTAACATGGGGCCCTCTACATGTTAAATTTCTTTCCGAAACAATTCTTAATGGAAGGCTGTTTTTGTTATGGAATCACCGGTAACTGTCAGCAGCACAAACAGTTCTTACTCAAGACATTTTAAGGTAAACCTTCAAAGTGTAAGCACAGCTAACATTGCACTTGTAAAGCAGGTACTCAACTGTGCCAAATCGTATTACTGAATTTCAGCCATTTCTTGGTTTTTGATACAATGGGGAAGGCTTAGAATCTCTGTCATTTTTTTTTTATTGCCGTTCAAGTCTCCACTTGTGAGATCCATCATTACTATCTGTCATGGTGACTTTTGTAAGTTGGAAAGAAAGAAAAGGGAAGTCCAACATTTTAGGAGGTCACCAAAACAAAAGCGGAGCAGATATTTGCCAGTGGGAATCCCTGTTCTGGTGGGACAGTTGTCAAACATGGAATTTCCCCTTTGAGAGTTTTCCATTCATGAAGTGCAAGAAAAACTCTCCAATATGAATAATAATATCATGTAAAGCCTGATAAAGGTTATCATTCTTTTTTTTTACTTTACCCCAAAATTCCAAAATGTTTTTAAGTAAAGTTCTAAATTAAGTTCCTTGCTGCTTCCCCAATGCACCAGTGGAGCTCCTTGAAAAATCCGAACTTGTGGGATGGAGGAAGTGGGCACTGCTTACCCCATCCCACCATGCAGTAGATGGCCTATGTGACCTATCACTAGGACTGTGTACTGCAATGTGAAGGACATGTCTAGCCACTAACTTTCTGAACATTATGTACACTGAATCCTCTGGGGTCCAATGATGCACTCTAAAGACAATGTTTTTGCTTTCACATTACACTCTATAAGTGCACTTGCATTTGTTCTGTACTTGAAGGGACCATCTCCAATCTCACTTCCCAATATAAAAATAACCTCCTAAACAACATAATGGATAAATCAATGACTGAAGCCCCATGATGACATTAGTGCTGCACTGAAACCTGTCTGTTCCGGGTTATTATGATTAGTAGTGTGTTAATTGTAGCATACAGGCTCATTTCTGTCAATGTTTTTGGGCCTTGTAGTCATTTTTTAAAATGAAGGCACGCTTGTGATTGTCAAGTTGAGAAGGCTGCACCTACAGTGATTACTGAACAAACTCAGCAAGGAGGCTCATGTGCATAATTAGTACTCAACAAACCATTTCCTAATCAAAATGACAAACCTTTGCCTAATAAAATCAGACCTAGTCTTTTGCCAATGATGCAGAAAATGATTGTGTTTTGACACCGTATCCACTTTGCAGCAACTAGATCTTCTACTTCCTTATATAAATTGGCAAACTGTGGTTTTCTCACCGAGCTGCTACCTTTGCAGGTGTCACTATTGTTTGAGTCCCATTTTGTGAGCCTGCTGGAAACTGGCGTGCATCCAATACGTCTTTATATTGCAGCTCAGGAGTGACCATTTGAACACAACGACTACGAATGTAAGGCTCAAGGTCTTTCCTTACAGCCCAGCCTAGAATCTTCTCCTGCCCAAATTGAAACGGCTTAATGGCATCCTCCTTAATGTCCTCTGCCCCTACTGGCTTCAAGTCCTGAAGACAGAGCTCAGCTAGCTGTTGCCTCCTTTCTCTCAATCTCATAACCTCATTATCCATCTTTTCTTTGCCAAACCGTTCCACCTTGTCCCAGAAGGTTTGGTTAAAATACTCATAGAGGTACCAGTCTAGAGCATTCCATGCCCGAAGCTTTTTTACTTCCTCTGGTTCCAGTGGTCTTGAAGACCCACGAATGTTGAGTTTAAAGGTGACCACGTCATCCATATTCCAACACAGCTCCTCTTTTAGAAGAACCATTGATTCGTCAAAATATTCTGCAAGTAGAACCAAGTTGAAGGTCCCCTCCACTGCCCGTGCTCCAGCTCTTGCCAGAGTCACTGTAAAAGGAGCATTGGGATTAAACCCCAAGTCAAACCATAAGAGGTTGCGAGCATAGTGGTTGGATCGCTCTCCTTCACGGTAATAATATGATGGATGGGAAATAAAAGCTTTGAAATTGGGTGCCTTTTTGAAGGCTGAAGATACAGAACGATAGTAGGAGAAAGAAGATTCTGCCATGGTTGCTGGATCCCGGAGGATCGTAAAGTAGAAGGAGTCTGCAGGCATAAGCTTCCGAACCTACAAAATAAAGAAAACTCTTTTTAATCTCTGTGAAGGTTCTCATTAATCCAGGTCATAGTAAAGCTCCGGGGCAATTCTGACACTTCGTTCCTACGTATAAAAATCTACTTTTTTTTTTAGAAAACTACTAGAACTAGAACATTATATATTTTTTAGAAGAGCATAAAATGGTGGCTGTTGCAATTTGACACGTGTGCAATTTGTGACATGGTATTTGCACAGCGGTTTTTCAAATGCAATTTTTGGAAAATTAACACTTTCATGAATTAAAAAAAAAACACTAAAGTTAGCCCAATTTTTTGTATAATGTGAAAGATGATATTACGCCTAGTAAATAGATGACTAACATGTTACGCTTTAAAATTGCTTCTGCCTGTAGAATGGCGGCAAACTACGGTGTCTAAAATTCTCCATAGGTAACGTTTTAAACACCTTTACAGGATACCAGTTTAGAGTTGCACAGGATGTCTGGTGCTACACTTATTGCTCTCGCTCTGAAGTTCGCAACAATACCTCACATGTGTGGTGTGATCACCATTTACATATGTGTGTGGGAGTAACACCTGAGTTCACATTAGTGCGCAAGCACGTGGGATGGGGTCGCTTTAGATCTATTTTATTATTTCTTTTATACAATTTTTTTTTTTTTTGATTAACCTTACTGCTATCGCAAGGGATGAACAACATCCATCGTGACAGCATGGGCCGCGACAGGTCCGCTTTATGGAGAGATTTGGAGTCTATTAGCCTTCCATGCAGCCGGTCAGACACAGATCGCTCTGATTGGCTGCTTTCCTGGCCGCTGGTGGTCAGGTAAACAAAGAGGCAGAACCGGAGTGACGATACAACTCCTCGCTCCCCGGTTTCTGGGGTTGCAAAGAGAGGAACGACGTCAGTTCCTCTCTGTCTCTGTTCAGGGCAGCCATTGCCGCATCGATCCTGGGCACCACGATCGCACGGCAGAGCCTGGGAGAGGCGGCGCGAGGGGGGTGGGACCCCCTTCCTCCACCCGCAGAAGTGATCAAGTGGCTAATTAGCCACTCGGATCACTTTTGCATGTAAGAGAAACGCCGGCTGAAAATATACATATGAGAATGATGCCTGTAGGTGCAGGCATCATTCCAGTATCCCCACTGAAACCGGGGAACGTCCTCCTGGCGGGAAGTGGTTAACAGAACAAGTCTGGTTGAATGAGAAGATGCTATAAAAAACTTATTCAAGCAGTTTTACTTTGACTTATTCAACCTGTTTCTCCAGAAGTGAAGAAACTGCTCGGATAAGCTTTGAAACGCCTTCAACATTACAGAACAAGTTCAGCTGAATGTGACTACTATATAAAACGTGTCTTGGAATTGTTGAAGATCAGTTCCAGTTAACAAGTGAAACTAGTTACGAAGCTACTAATACAACTATACCTAAAAGGGACCGACACTCAAAAAGTGAAGTTGCGACCTTATGGGGAATATATAGAAAGCACAATTTTGCATAAGCAGTACCCTGGAAAAAAAAAATCTGCATTTTTAATTGAATTCCTACTTAACCATACAGTGCCTTGAAAAAGTATTCATACCCCTTAAAATTTTCCACGTTTTGTAATGTTACAACCAAAAATGTAAATGTATTTTATTGGGATTTTATGCGATAGACCGACACAAAGTGGCACATAATTGTGAAGTGGAAGGAAAATGATAAATGGTTTTCAACATTTTTTTATAAATAAATATGTGAAACGTGTGGGGATGCATTTGTATTCAGTCCCCCTGAGTCAATACTTTGTAGAACCGCCTTTCTCTGCAATTACAGCTGCAAGTCTTTTTGGGGAAGTCTCTACCAGCTTTGCACATCTAGAGAGGACATTTTTGCCCATTCTTCTTTGCAAAATAGCTCAAGCTCTGTCAGATTGGACGGAGAGCATCTGTGAACAGCAATTTTCAAGTCTTGCCGCAGATTCTCAATTGGATTTACGTCTGGACTTTGACTGGGCCATTCTTACACATGAATATGCTTTGATCTAAACCAGGGGTCTCAAACTGGTGGCTCTCCAACTGTTGCAAAACTATAATTCCCATGCCTCTGCCTGTGGGAGTCATGCTTGTAACTGTCAGCCTTGCAATGCCTCAAGGGACTTGTAGTTTCGCAACAGCTCAAGGGCGGCCAGTTTGAGACCCCTGATCTAAACCATTCCATTGTAGCTCTGGCTGTATGTTTAGAGCCGTTGTCCTGCTGGGAGATGAATCTCCACCCCAGTCTCAAGTCTTTTGCAGCCTCTTGCAGGCTTTCTTCTAAGATTGCCCTGTATTTGGCTCCATCCATCTTCCCATCAACACTGACCAGCTTCCCTGTCCCTGCTGAAGAAAAGCATCCCCACAACATGATGCTGCCACCACCATGTTTCACGGTGGGGATGTTGTGTACAGAGTGATGTGCAGTGTTAGTTTTCCAGCACACATAGCGTTTTGCTTTTAGGCCAAAAAGTTCAATTTTGGTCTCATCTGACCAGAGCACCTTCTTCCACATGTTTTCTGTGTCCCCCACGTGGCTTCTCGCAAACTGCAAATGGGACTTCTTATGGCTTTCTTTCAACAATGGCTTTCGTCTTGCCACTCTTGTTGAGTGCACGACTAATAGTTAGGTAGCACGACTACCTGAGCTGTGGATCTCTGCAGCTCCTCCATGGGCCTCTTGGCTGCTTCTCTGATTAATTCTCTCCTTGCCAGGCCTATCAGTTTAGGTGGATGGCCATGTCTTGTAGTTGTGCCATACTCTTTAGCAGGGCTTGACAAATTTGCTTACAATCTAGGAACCAGCTAAAAAAGTTAGGAGCCAGTTTTTTTTAAATCAACTGCCCAGCGCCAAGAACTGGTATCAGGCAATAAGAATTGCTCACGCCTGGTGCCAAGCAGAAAAAGACCAAAAAGTACTGATGGGTACTGATAGGTGGCGCTGATAGGGGGTGCTGATGGGCGGCACTGATAAGCACTGATAGGCTGCACCAATTAGGTGGCACTGATGGGCACTGACAGGCCACATTGATAAGCACTAATAGGTGGCACTTATGGGCACCGATAGGCTGCACTGATGGGTACTGATGAGGCTGCACTGATGAGGCTGCACTGATGGGGTAGTTACTGATAGATGGCACTCCTCATCCACTCAGCTGTGGCAAGGAAAGGGTGACCGATCAAGCCCAGCTGTCAACCTAGGAAGATGATGTCGGAGGTGGGCGGGCAGTGAGAGCAAGCCACTCTTATCACAACACCACCCACCAGAGGGCGCCGGTTCGCAGATAGGAGAGTGTATACCAATCCAGCAGGCAGCAAAACCGTGGCCTCAATTATCGGCCAGCCCGACGCTAGTGGCTAGTGAGAGGATCCCAACCTCTGCTGCGGTGTTACCCAGGCGCCAGGATGCAATTCCTAGTCACCATTGCAACCTGACACCTGGGTTTTGTTGAGCCCTGCTCTTTACATTTTTGGATGCTGGATTGAACAGTGCTCTGTGAGATTTTCAAAGCTTGGGATATTTTTTTCGGAGGGCTTTACAGAACAGCTGTATTTATACTGAGATGAAATTACACACAGGTGGACTCTATTTAGGTGACTTCTGAAGGCCATTGGTTCCACTAGATTTTAGCTAGGGAGATCAGAGTAAAGGGGCTGAATAAAAAAGCACAACACAAAAAACATTTATCATTATCTTTACACTTCACAATTATGTGCCACTTTATGTTGGTCTATCACATAAAACATGACAAAATGTGGAAAATTTCAAGGTGTATGAATACTTTTTCAAGGCACTGTAAATGATATGCCTATTGACGCCGATGCTCACTAACGCCGATAAACGCCGATTTTTTTTCCTTGACGTCGGGCCCGACGTTTTGTTTATTTTTTAAGAAACGTCCGTGTGTATGAGGCCTTAAACTCCAAACTTTCTATCTGAAAAATGAAAGTTTTTTTAATCGCTTTAATACTGTGCCATAGCCGAAAGACGGCTACAGCGTGACTCTCACATCCATGGACATCCTCCTAAAACCACGCCCCCTGGGGCGCGCAATGGATGCGCTCTGTGACCGATGTGTCCTTAGGACTGCGGCCCTTTACTGTGTGATCAGCAGTGTCCAATCACAGCTGATCACATGTAACCAGACTTACCGGTTAACGGCAGTCCTTTCCTCACACAATGCCTCTGTATTAGGAAAGGAAAGCGATAAACAGCAAAGCTGTCAGTACACAGTTTACACTGAAAATCAGGGCACTAATAATCAGTACAGCCCCATCAGCGTTCATCAGTGCAGCCCCATCAGCGCCCATCAGTGCAGCTTCATCAGCGCCCATCAGTGGAGCCCCATCAGCGCCCATCAGTGCAGCCCCATCAGTGCAGCCCCATCAGCGCCCATCAGTGGAGCCCCATCAGCGCCCATCAGTGCAGCCCCATCAGCCCCCATTAGTGGAGCTTCATCAGCGCCCCGATTATCAGTGCAGCCTCATTAACGCACATCAGTGAAGAAGAAAAATGCCCATCAGTGGAGCCCCATCAGTGCAGCCTCATCAGCGCCCATCAGTGCAGCCTCATCAGCACCCCGAATATCAGTGCAGCCACATCAGTGCCCATCAGTGAAGCCCCATCAGTGCCCATCAGTGCAGCCCCATCAGCGCCCATACTTATTTGCAAAAAGAAACAGTGATGATTAAATACTACCAAAAGAAAGCTCTATTTGTGTGAAAAAAAGGGTAAAAATTGAATTTGGGTACAAGGTGGCATGACCGCGCTATTGTCATTCAAAGTACGACAGCGCTGAAAGCTGAAAACTGGCCTGGGCAGGAAGGGGGTGAAAGTGCCTGGTATTGAAGTGGTTAAAGTGTGTCTAAAGCAAAAAAGTTTTTCTTTGTTTTGGTGAGAGTTGGGAAAGCTTAGTTATTATGGTTTGTATCGCCACAAAAAATATCATTCTGTATTTGTCCTGTTGACCATTGTAGGCAGGACTGAAAGTATGTAGATAAAAAAAGCCGTCAGCTCGATCTACATTTAAAAATTCAGGTGTGGTAAAAAATAATGCAGGGCTTACTTATTTCCCCATGTAGCCTTAAAAGTGGTTGTAAAGGCAGACATTTTTTTTATCTTAATACATTCTATGCATCAAGATAAAATGTCTTCTGTGTGCAGCAGCCCCCCCCCCCCCCCACACTTACCTATGGTCCCTCTTTGCCCAGCAATGTCCACGTGTGTTTTAGCTGTCCGAGATTCTCCCTCCTGATTAGCTGCGACACAGCCACGGCGTCATTGGCCGCCGCTGCTGTCAATCAAAGTCAGCTAGCCAATCAGGGGAGAAAGGGGGCAGGGCCAGGTGGGGGCTCTGTGTCTGAATGAACACAGGGAGCTGTGACTTGGCTCGGGTGCCCCGATAGCAAGCTGTTCACTGTGGGGGCACTCAACAGGAGGGAGGGGCCAGGATCATAGAAGAGAGACCCAGGCTGCTCTGTGCAAATCCAATGCAACAGCGCAGGTAAGGATAACATTTTTGTTATTTTTATGGGGGGAAAAAATTAGACTTTACAATCACTTTAATAATAGCCAAGGACAGAATGTATGTGAAAACCTCAAATTTTGAGCTGTCATTGCAACAGGAATAGAGGTAAAGTCTTTCAGTGGGAACCATTTTTGGGGTGCCAACTGTAGAGAGGGAGGCTTTTCCTCACTTGAAATATTCCCTTACTTATGGTTGTGTCTCGGTTGCCCCCATAACAAGCTGCTCACTGTGGGGGCACTCAACAGGAGGGAGGGGCCAGGATCACAGAAGAGAGACCCAGGCTGCTCTGTGCAAATCCAATGCAACAGCGCAGGTAAGGATAACATTTTTGTTATTTTTATGGGGGGAAAAAATTAGACTTTACAATCACTTTAATAATAGCCAAGGACAGAATGTATGTGAAAACCTCAAATTTTGAGCTGTCATTGCAACAGGAATAGAGGTAAAGTCTTTCAGTGGGAACCATTTTTGGGGTGCCAACTGTAGAGAGGGAGGCTTTTCCTCACTTGAAATATTCCCTTACTTATGGTTGTGTCTCGGGTGCCCCCATAACAAGCTGCTCACTGTGGGGGCACTCAACAGGAGGGAGGGGCCAGGATCACAGAAGAGAGACCCAGGCTGCTCTGTGCAAATCCAATGCAACAGCGCAGGTGTGTCACTCGTCGAACAATACCCCCGTGGGCTCTGTGTTGGTA
>BLSH010302669.1:496767-530548 GCA_018402905.1 Glandirana rugosa | reverse complement strand
AGAATATGTGGTATATTGTCTCTCCAGCCCTTGTAGTCTGCACTACGTGGGAAGAACCATACGCCCTCTACGCAAATGGTTTGGCGAACACCGCCATGCCATTGAAGCCAGAAAAGACGACTACAGTGTCCCGACACTTCAAAGAACATCACAAAGAATCCACTCAGGGCCTCAAAGTATGGGTTATCGAGTCCATCCCTGCCAGTCTCCCTGACGCAGAAGGATTCCAGCGCTTATGCCATAGAGAAACATACTGGATCTATGCCCTGGATGTTCTGTCGCGGGGCGGTATGAACGAAGGACTGGACATTAATACCATACTGTAACCCCTGGCCGATGGTTCAGACAACATTCCACCACATACCACTGCCCGTAGCATGTCACTTACTCATTATCCAACTCCTCTTCCCATACCCCTGGCGGGATCTCCCAAAATAACCCCCCCCCCCCTTATCCCACATAGCCTCACACCACATTTGTCATTACACACTCATTATTATCATACTCCAATCTGACATCCGCAGTCCGTGTCCCAGCCCATATGAACACCCATACACTAACAGATCTCAATCATGTAAGCCTTTCCCCATGCCTTTCATATACATTTATTTACATACAATTACTGATCCAGCCTCCGCTACATGTTTGTTCACTTGTATCCTATGATTGCCAAATGCTTTCTTTTTCCCCCAGTTTCCCTCTAAGGGCATTGGTCTAATGGAGCCGTGCATGCTCCGAAACATGTCAGAGGGTCTGAATAAGGAGCCGCGCATGCTCCGAAACATGTCACTGCCCACCGCCCTTCACTGACGCGCACAACCTCGTGCGTTCCAGTGTGAACAGCTGTGGGCCAGCACACTTAGAGGCGCCTTTCTGTCTACCTCTCTCAAACACAACATCCCACAATGGTTCCAAAACAAGGTACAGTGATCACAATCACCTCTCCAAGATGAGCAAATGTCATAGGATACACTCCTCCCAAGGCCAGAATCAGGTCATGGACAACATAAGTATCACCACCTGGGACCTCTTTACTGACATGTTTCACCCACTCTATTGTTACTTAGCATCTACTGTCAAGCTGATACCCCATGTGGAGATTTCAACACTGATTCTAATATAGATCTTTGAAATCAGTGTATGAGCCCGTGCAAGTTTTATCCCGTGTTGAGCCCTGATGAAGGGGGAGTGGTGTTCCCCCAAAATACATTGAATATTATTATATGACCTTTTTTCTACCAACAATTAAAATTAATTTGGGCTCTTTAATCTGCTT
The DNA here is from genome assembly GCA_018402905.1 of Glandirana rugosa. NCBI lineage: Eukaryota > Metazoa > Chordata > Amphibia > Anura > Ranidae > Glandirana > Glandirana rugosa. Next base: position 529,272 of record BLSH010302669.1, on the reverse strand, counting down.
TTGGTCTATTGCTCCTTCTTGTATTTTTATGGTTTGAGGGTTTCACCCACACGTCTGTGATAATAACACACATGAAAGATAATGGCACTACAACCCAATCATGCAATCAGGGCTGGCAAGAGCTCTCCATTTCCACATCAACGTGCCTGACCTTTCTCAACCCCACAACACAAGAGTTCTTCCATGTAGACCAGTGGTTCTCAACCTCAGTCCTCAAGTACCCCCAACGGTCCATGTTTTCCTGCTTAGCATCCCCTGTCAGGCAGATCGCCATTCTTCCTCTCCTGGGAATGATCGCCTGTGGACAGCGGACATCGGGTCCACCGGACCCGCTGATTGGCATCCCCTGTGTCCAATCAATGCGCGATCGTGCCTCCGGCAGCATATCCACGCCCCCCCAGTGGCTATTGCATGCAATGACGAACAGGTACGATATTTTGCGCAGTAGAGCTGACCTGCCGCAATAAATATGCGGTAGGCGGTTGGCAAGTGGTTAAAAGAACTGAAATCCAATGAATGAAAGGGAGACAGGCTGGCTAAATGATAGTAATGGTGTCCTCCAGCAAGGAAATGAGGCGGGCTCTATTTGACTTTTGCAGCTTCTAATGCACATGGTGAGAAGCTCACAGTGTGCAGCGATATCAGAGTGAGCGATTTCAGTGCAGGAGAGGAGCCGATACAACTGTGCAAGACTAATGGGAAGACTGGAGGTCCACTTTAAGGTTCATGCAGTTAACAAATTAAAATCCTTCTGTTATTCCCACAGCAACGTGACCTGTCTGCCCCCGATATATTCTAAGGAATGTTCCTTCACATCCACATCTGGACAGAGTGCCCGAGGGTTTGAGAAAAATGTGGAGACTGGCAATGTTTTCAGAAAATAGATTAAGTTCGCCCTGAGGGAATGTTCTCTCCACCATCCATCATCATGGAGAGGCAATCAGGAAAACAAGCAAGGTATTTGTTTTGGCATCTGCGTCACTGCAAAGGCACTAAGGTGGAACGGTTGCCTCGTTAATCTTATACATACATTACATAAAAAAGATCAACCTAAAGTAGATCTAAACCCAAATCACTAAAATCTCATATAAGCATTACCATGGTTTAATTATTTTCAATTATCTTAAATATGCAGCTTTCATTTAAAAAATAAATAAATAAAATTTTGGAGGTTCTGCCATGAGAGTCCTTGTTCAGGCACTTCCTGTTAATGGGTGACAACACTCTGTGCCTGTATCCCATATATTGTTCCATTGTCACATGGGCTTCTGATGGAGACTGTATCAATGCATCTTATGCACGGCTCTCTGTTCAACCAATTCACACCTAAGCCTTTTTATGACACTTGTTGCTTACAAGTTAAAATCTGTATTTTTAGTTAGAAAATTACTTAGAACCCCCAAACATTATATGTATATTTTTTAGCAGAGACCCTAGAGAATAAAATGGTGACTGTTGCAATATTTTAAGTTGTGCTGCAGTTGCACAGCAGTCTTTAAAATGCAAAAGGTTAAGTTAGCCCAATTTTTTGGTATAATTTGAAAGATTATGTTACGCCGAGTAAACAGATACCCAACGTGTCATGCTTCAAAATTGCGCACGCTAGTGGAATGGCGATAAACTACGGTACTTAAAAATCTCCATAGGCGACACTTTCAAATTTTTCACAGGTTACCAGTTTAGAGTTACAGAGGAACTCTAGTGCTAGAATTATTGCTTATTTTCTAATTTATTAAAATTTTTACTTTTACACTGTCCCTTTAAAGAACACATTTTTTATCACTTTTATTCCTATTACAAGGAATGTAAACATCCCTTGTAATAGAAATAAGCATGAAAGGTCCTCTTTATTGCAAGATCTGGGGTCAAAAATACCTCAGATCTCACATTTACACTTCAAAGCAAAAAAAAAAAAAAAATAATAATTTTACATTTTCTAATGAAAAAAAAAATCGTCCCTTTAAGGCCGTTAGGCGGAAGTGACATCAGATGTCGCTCCGGTCCTCCAGGGGCATAGAGTCAAGTTGGGGCCACCTTGCCTTCACTTGACTTCCTGCCCATCGCTCCACAGGATTGGATTGTTTTCGCCGCTATTGACGTCTCTGGTGAGCAGGGAAAATGACTGTGAAGCGTCGGGAGAGAGGGTGGGGCACCTCTCCCGCCACCGAGACTACTTATGTGAAAGAGGATCGCTCACTATTTAAAAAAATACCAGGGTTATGGCAGTTATCTGCTGTCATAACCACGATATAGAACATCAAACTAACAATGTATATAAACAGTGGGGGACCAGAAGTGGAGTCCCAGGGCAAATGCTTTGATATTTTTTATGAGATGGTCAGATACTTGACCCCAACCGCACAACATGGGTACTTCTGCTGCCCTTACGTCACCACCATTTTTGGTAGTGTGTCAGAAGTGAAGAGGACATCAGAGGAACAGATGCTGGAACAATCCTTATTCTTTACATTTTTGATTGCGTTGACATTGGAGATTTTAAAGTAGAACTATAGGCAAAACTTTTTCCTGGTGCCTCCATGGCAGCATACCTGTGGCAAGCTCCACCTTGGCTCCTCCCTCAGGACTAGTGAATATTATAAAAGAAAAGGGCTAGTGCCTTCCCAGCATTCTCCTTTTTTTTCCTCATAACTCATGGTCAGTGGATGGTTGAACGGCCTTACCGCTGCAGTCGGCAGCTTCCATTCGGGTTCAGCCTTTCCCGAATGCGGTCCCTTGTCTCGGGCTGCTAAAAGCGCTAAATAGCAAGGGATTCCCTTCTGTGGGTCTTTTGGGACAGCAGTTGTCTCTTAAGTAAGAGCACCTATCTGCATTTATATACTGGCATTTCCTCAGGCTTGCAGCAAAGAAAGCAGCTGTATCCAATTTTCACTTTGCCTTACCCTTCCAGGTCTCCTTCCTGTCATCCATTCCCTCTCACTTCCTTTCCAGAAGGTACATAATATAACTGGGTGCTAACATTTTTAGGTAAGTTGATCCAGGAAATTTCCGATTGCCTCTCGTGGGGTCAGGAAGGAATTTTTTCCCCCACTGTAGTAAATTGGATCATGCTTTGCTGGGGTTTTCGCCTTCCTTTGGATCAACTGTGGGTATAGGATTGCGTCTGGGATTGTATGATCCCTTTTGTTTTTGTGCAGAGAAAGCAGCTATATTTTATTTTTTTCCTTCCTTCCCGTCTGTCATTCATTACATCTCACCTTTCTTTTCTCTCATCTTGCTTTCCTTTTCAATCTTTTTCAAACTACATTCCCTGCCCCCCCCTCCCCCCCCCCATAGTTTGTTTGTTCATTTCCCCGGCACTTTAGTGGTCGCTGCGCACTTCGCGACATCTTTATGAGTCCCTCAGCGTCTTCGGGCCACTCTGTGCATGCACGGATGTCAGGAGCCGGCTCGGCAGGCCGGGCTGAATCAGAAGGGGCGGCCCGTGACCCCGCATGTGCAGTTTGACCTGAGGCCTTAGTGCCCATCTTCAATAGGGGCAAGTTTTAAACTGTTGCCATCTTGGGAGGTTACATTTCTGGAAGCTCCTGGAGGAAACCCTGTCCTATTCACGGTAAATGTAATTTCTTTCTTTGTACTTAGGAATACCACTTCCCTGCTCCCGTTGAAATAACTGTTGCTAACTTCATTATTTCCTATAACTGCTTCTTTCTGTCGGCTGCCTATCAGGAGCTGTACACTACCCGACCAAGACCCTCTCCAACATTTATGGTAAGGACCATCGTCCAGGTAAAAAAAAAAAAGAGCACTTATGCTGGTACATTTACATATTTCAGCCATGTACGTGAGAAGAAGTCCAAGTGGGCATCGAGGCAACATAAAGCAACATATAAAAGCCTCAACCAGCAGACCATCCACATCAGGATATCATGCAAGGGGCAAGGGTGCATCTGTGGAAAGTCAGTGCTTCGTGTTCACCAATTCTCCAATCCCTGAAAATGCCCAGCATGTGGGGCCATCCCATTGCCAACTGAATTGGTCTGCAAAAGATGCTTGGGCTATGTTTCCACTGGTGCAACTTGTCGTGCGACTTTGGCAGGGTCGCATGACAGAGCACAGCCCGTTGTGGTTAGTGGCATCCATTCCCATATATGCGACTTTGAAGGTCAGCGACATTGGGAAGACTCCTGCACTCAAAGTCGCATTGAGGTTGCACTCCAAATCGTACGACTGTGGGAGACATAAAAGTGGAAACCGAGGCTAAAGGCCCGTACAACCAGCTTGTTGTACGATCATCCGGCCATTAGGACGCGCGAGTAAAACAGCCGTTGTACAACTGAATTTGGATGAGCAGACTAGAAAACTTTGGTTGTACAAGCGGTTGTAGGACTGTTGTACCGTGTACAGAGAAGTTGGTCCAACAAAGTTGTATATGCAATACAGGCATGCTCCGAAGTCAGGAAGTGTCTGTTCTGGGAAACCTGTGTTCCTAATTCACAGATCACATGCACCTGAACTTCCTCGTTATACGCTCGTAACATGTCACTATGTTAGGCTTGGTTGTACGATCGCTTAGTGCATTTCAGTATGTGAGACACAACAGCCAACATTCAACTTGGTCCAAAGTTGGACATTTGGTTTTACAACTGTTGCACCTGTGTGTACGAGGCTTTAGACTCTATCTAGCAAACAGAGAGTCAGACAGTTAACAGGTAACAAACCTACCCTAAAGAGGTGCAAGGCAAGGGTTGCATATCGGAATGAACAACAGCAGTTCCAGTGCAGCAATTAGCTCAAACTCCTCCAAAGAAATGAACTCTTCCTATCCCATTCTTGAGAGAATCCTCTCACCACGCAACAAGTATCCCTCCTAGACATTGGGACAATAGTGGCCATTTAAGTATAGCTCAGAAGAACTTGACCCTCGGACGTCAACTCTCCCTTAGTACAGCCCTATGTCCAGGCTGTAAGGCCAGCTATTGGCTGGGAACACTACATCTGAGAAGTCAAAGATGTACCTCCCATTTCTAAGGGAGCGGGTTTCCTTCTTTCCTCTTGGGGATATCAGAGATGTCATTGAAAAAAAAAGAAAACGTTTTTTCTCTCATTTACCTAGGAAAATGTATCCACTGTCAGGACAAGACTCTGCAATACCAGATGGTCCACCAAAGGAAGACGCAGCAGTAGTAAAGAATTTCATCTCACCAATCGATGATGCAGCCTCAATGCTGGTTTAGGTAGACGAACAGACCCTAACTGAAAGGAGCTTTCCAAATGGCGGGCAAACACCTAAAAGCCAACAATTGTCCTATCTGTATCTAAAGCCATGCGGACGTGGACCGAAAATGGGGAAACAGCGATTCTGCAATGCCCCTAGAGAAATTATAGGCAAGTATTTGGCCGAATTATAGCTCTCGGCAGACTTCACTGGTGAGACGGCAATGGATACATTTCAATACTTTGCAGGATCAATGTCACTTCTTGTAATAGCAATACAGGCATTGTGGTTAGAACTATGGGCAGCTGACACTGCGTCAAGACAAAATTAATGTAAATACCTTTGATGGTAAAGCTATTTCCGTCACAGGGGAAAAGTCAGACTTGATCTCCCAGAACAACAGAATTAGACGTACCTGGGGTTTCAGGAATGCTTACTCACACGCACCCATACTGTAACTGTCACAGAAGTACCAGAGTTTTCCAATTTTCAAATAGGTTCTTCTACAATTCCAGAGCCTCCCCTTTGGACCTTGCACTTCTTTCAGAGTCCTCATGAGGGTTCGGATCACTATCCAAGCTTCTCTATGAGAACTGGGTCACAGTTCTTATCACTAACAAGATGATATCCTCTTATCAAAAGATCCAGCCCGGTTAGTGGAACACAGGTTGAGGTTATGGCCTACACTATCAAGAAACGGCTGGATGGTAAGTCATCAAAAGAGTCATCTTTCTCCAGTTTAGATGCCTTATTCAACACCGCAAAAGGGACGGTGTCCCTGCCATATCAGAAAGTGTGGACGATCATTCAGAAAATAAGGAGAGTGAGGACATAGTCCTACCTAACAACCTTGAGCTAACTCAACTTAATAGGATTTTCTTTTGTCTACCTATATCCAGATGGTCCCATGGACATATGTATACACCTTTATCTAGAATTCCTGAAGCAATCAAGTAAACTATCTATCCCAGTCCATATATCAAACAAGTTTGATGCACAGGGGTCTGCACTAGTGAACAAAGAGGGAGATGCTTGTAAAGCCACATCCAGTAAGGCATGTCTACTGGTTCACAGCTACCACAGGCCACCAATGCAATAGGCTAGGAGGCACATTGCAACCAGACTTTGGTTCAAGAGAGATGGTGTTCGATATGGCAGACATCATCGCAAATATCCTGGAAATCCAGGCGGCTTATCTCACATTGGCGGCGTTACTCTCTCAGATCAAGGACAAATCAGTTCTGATTTAGATAGACAATAGAGCCGCAATATCATACATGCATCACCAAGGCGGAACCCACAACAGTTCCTTACTGAGGGAAGTGGAACCCATCTCCACTATGGATTTCCCCAGTTGTACTCCCCCTAGTTTGTATGATGCATGCATATTCTTAGCCCCCAAGTGCATAACTTAACATTTATCTACATTAAACCTCATTTGCCACATAGTCGCCCAATTAGACAGTGCATTGAGGTCTGCTTGTAAGTTGGAGACATCCTGTAAGGACATTATTCCATTGCATAGCTTGGTGTCATCTGCAAACACTGAAATGGTACTTTTAATCCCAGATCCTACATCATTTATAAAGATATTGAAAAGTAAGGGCCCCAACACTGAACCTTGGGGTACACCACTGACAACTCTAGACCATTCAGAGTAAGAATCATTAACCACATTAGGACTTTAAAACAGAGGCTTTAATCATTGATTTTCCTCTAGAATTGTTTCAACTTTGTTCAAACCACAGGAGCCTTCAACAAACAATACAAATGACTGGAATAAATTTAGATCTTTCACTAAGGGCAAAACTTCCTCAATCCTAAATCCTGATGTACCCTCTTCCTCCCAACTCCTTGGCTTCCTGCAAGCAGACCATGATTTAGGGTCAGGATTAAGCAGCTTAAGGGTACAGCTGGTGGCAATCTTGGCTATGACAACAAGACATGGGCCAAAGATCCTTTAGTAATCACATTCTTCAAGGCAGTCAAGAAGATACGCCCATATGTTAAAACAAATCTATTGCTCCGAAACCCTTATCCAAACAGCCTTCTGCCCCATCTGATTCAGCATCCTTGTGGAATCTCACTTGGAAACTATTTGTCTCTGTGGCGATGACATCGGGCTGGGGAATATCAGAGCTTCAGGCTCTGGCATTAGAAGACAATAATAATATTTCCTTTTTGCACTTGGATAAGGTTGGACTTAGAATGGTACATGGATTCACCCCTACGTTCTCCTCTTCCTCTACTATGTCTGAGCCTTGGGCCCTGCCAATCTTTTGAGATCCAATCTTGATCTTCTTCACAAAGACAACATTACCTTTGTACTAAGACACTATCTTCAAGCCTCCCTTCTGACTTTTCATCTAACCTATTTGTAATACTCCAAAAAAAAAAAAAAAAAAGAAAAACATGGGCAGAGAAGCATCATTTTGAGCGGAGACCTCCGGAATGTGGCTCTCCGGCCATTCCAGAACTACAGTATCCATCATGCTTAGTTATATCTGTGGATATCAGAGCTTTACAATACCTCACGGAACATGTGGTTCTACGGCAGCTGGGGTAGATTGCAAATCCCTGCTCCAGTATAATAGTTCCATGGATAATCAAATTGTCTAAGAAGGTGTACAGGTATATTGGCCTAGAACCCCTCCTCAATTAGGCTGTATGCCACCCACTTGTTTTCAGCTTCTTGGACAGTCAGAGCAGATGTATCCATCAAAACAATCTAAAGGGTAGCATCATGATCATCTCAACATTCGCTTATGAGACATTACAGAGTAGACCCAGCAGCTTTCTCATCTGTAGAAGCTGGCACACAGACTAACCAGGCCGGCATTCGCCTATGTCAAATCTTTTTTTCAAATAAATATTTTACTATGCATCATGCCACCCATTTCAGCTAGTTACTTTGTCACAGGTATGTTGCCATGGAGGCACCAGGAAAACAGAAAATTGTATCATACTTACCGTAATTTTCTTTTCCTGGTGCCTATCCATGGCAGCATACAATCCCACCCTTGGTATGCTATATTACGTAGAATGCTGGGAAGGCACTAACCCAAGGTGGAGCTTGTCACAGGTATGCTGCCATGGATAGGCACCAGGAAAAGAAAATGACGGTAAGTATGATACAATTTTCTGTTTTTTTTCCCCCATTTTGGATAGATTAAGTATTGGTATTAACCCGTCAGATTTTTATTCTCCATCTTTGTCCCATTGTGGATATTTCACTTCCTGTCCCATTGCCAAACAGGAAGTGACAGGGAATCCCTGAAAATTAAGGAAATTCCTTGAGGTCCCCCAGGTCACCAGAACTAGTGTCCCAATTGGAAGATTTACCCTCTATTACTTTTCTGGGGACAACCCAAAATCTGGGATTTTCTTTTACTTTTACCTTCAAGGATAATGGTAAACAGGACAAATGGAGAGGGTAAATCTCCCTAACTGGGGCACAGACAGCAGAGGCAGGTAGAGTGGACCTTAACGCCTATCTGCCCACATACATGTCCATGTCTGTCTGGAGGTTGTGTGCTGGGAGCACACTGACACGCCTGTCTCCGATAGCTCTCAGGCACGACTTCTGATTTGGAGCCAGTAGGATGTGCTCCCGATCATGTGATCACAGTGAAAGCCAATTACTTTTAAATGTCTGCGATTGGTGGCATGAAGGGCCTAACCATACAAAGAATAACAACCATAGACAAAATGATTCACTCACCTTTTTGGGAAATGGATGCCCAGAAGCTGTATGGTAAGTCCAATGGCCATCAACACGACAAGGCCAAACCCCATCACTTGTATCCGGCAAACTTGACCCAACCTCATTCTCCTGCTGAGAACAAATGAGCACATGTGAGATTTAAAGGCAGAGAGGCTGCACATGTTTCAAATTCCAGCTAAGGTGGAGGCCTAATTACAGGCTGCTCTAGTGATTGGAGGCTAATGCAGAAGTGGCTTCAGAAAGCACAGGATATTCCCCCAGAGGGGACGAGGATATTAATCACCCCAAACAGCTGTTTAAACAGAAATGTTCGGGTTCTTATAGTTCTTATTGAATGTTGATGTACCTTGCACATTTTTATTTGTTTGCTCTGCTGTGACGGCCATGACCTAATTTAAATACGGCTCCCTATAGACAGTGCAATCAACATCTATACATGTATTTTCTGGAGGGTGAGAACATCCTGTGCTTGTATCCCAACTGTAAAAGAGAACGCCCATATTTACTCCAAACATAGGGTTGCCACCTCATCCCTTTAATCCAGGACACATATGAATTACACAGGTTGTTCTGAGGCTAAATTAATGCAGATAAGGCACCAAGTGAGTTTAATTACCACCTTAATCAGCCACAGAACCTGTGTAATTCATATGTGTTCAGGTTTAAAGGGATGAGGTGGCAACCCTATCCAAACTAGGGTTGCCACATCATCCCTTTAATCCAGGACACATACTAATTACACAGGTTCTGTGGCTGATTAAGGTGGTAATTAAACTCACTCGGTGCCTCATCTGCATTAAATTAGCCTCAGAACCTGTGTAATCCATATGTGTCCTGGATTAAAGGGATTATGTGGCAACCCTAATCCAAACATATGCGGGCTCTGTGGTCTTTTAGGACTCATTTACTCCTGAAACTGTTTTACCGCCCCCTCTGAAAAACAATCTGCAGTGGATTGCTTTTCCGAGGTTTTTGGCACAGGCCCAGATATAGGGGGGGTACTGAGGTGGGTTTTAGTTGTGCCCCCCCCAGATGTCTGAGAGTGAAACCTGATGGGGACAGTTGGTGTAGGGGGCAACTCTGAAGGGGGCAGTTGATGTTAAGAGGGCACTCTGAGGGGGGCAATAAATGTAAGGTAGCACTCTGATATGGCCAAAGGCTTCCACTGCTGTGTGAGCCAATGAGGGGAGAGAGACCTGAGAGAGCCGCTGCTCTCATGCACATCGCTGGATCGAGATAGGGCTCGGGTAAGTATAAGGGTGTGCTGGGGTGGGGGGGGGGGGGAAGCTGCACCCAGAACTTTTTTTACCTGTATGAACAGAATGCATTAAGATAAACAGCCGTGAGCCTTTAGAATCACTTTAATGGTACCCTGGGCAAAAACGGGCACTTAACTCTTGCAATGTGGGGGAGTTCCACTACAAGGGTAACTTTGAATGGTAACCTATAGCTGTAATTTGTTAAACTACCATAACCCATGTGGTCGTTGTTCGGTTTAAAAACCATAAGACCCCACTAATGGTGAAAATAAGGTGCATGTAAAAATATTCAGCTACGCTCTAAGGCTTGGTTCACACCTATCGGTGCAAACAAGCATGGGCGCCTTCCTTTGCATTTTTTGTGCGTTCCCTTGTGTTGCATGTAGGGCAGCCCATTAATTTCAGTAGGCTGGTCTACGCGCAAGAAACTAGGAAAATAAATCCCTGGTTTTACTCCAAAAACACGCTGCACTGAACTGACCCACATGGTGCTGAGGCGCCTTGGGGTCTGGCGCATGCAAAATGGCATGCATTTGTAGATGTATGGGGGTGCCATTAACAATTAGGAGCACCACTGCACATCTGCTAAAGTACAGTGTGTTTCTCAGCATGTTGGGAATGAGCAAAAAATGGGAAAAGAAGTCCCAGACTCTTCCTCAAAAATGCGCCGCACCAAACTGAACTACAGAGTACTGTGGCACCGTGCGGTTTGGTGCGTGCAAAATCGCATGTGTTTGCATTAACAATTAACCACTTGCCGAATGACAGCTATAGCGCAGTCGGCTAGTTCTTGGGGGGGGGGGGGGGAGTACTATGAAGTGTTCGAGGACCCGACGCATCACAGGTCAGGGTAAAGGGCCGATGACAGCTGCCCTTTAGCACGGGATCACTATGTCCAATGACAGAGCGATCACTTGTCAACAAACTGGCGCATGTCTGTGCCCATCCGTGCCTCATACATGCCCATCCATGCTTCATACATCTTCAACCGTGCCTTCATAAATGCTCATCCGTGCCTCATACATGTTCATCCGTGCCTCATACATGCCCATACGCGCCTCATACATATTCATCCGTGCCTTATACATATTCATCCATGCTTCATACATGCTCATCCATGCCTCATACATGCCCATCTGTACCTCATGCATGCCCATCTGTACCTCATGCATGCCCATCTGTGCCTCATACATGCTCATCTGTGCCTCATACATGCCCATCTGTGCCATATACATACTCATCCATGCCTCATCTGTACCCATCCCTGCCCATCCGTGCCTCATACATGCCCATCTGTGCCTCATACATGCCCATCCGTTTCTCATCTGAGTCTCATACATATTCATCTGTGCCTCATACATACTCATCTGTGCCTCATACATGCCCATCCATGCCTCATCTGTGCCTCATACATGCCCATCTGTGCCTTATACATGCCCATCCGTGCCTCATACATGCCCATCCATGCCTCATACATGCAAATCCGTGCCCATCCATGCATCATCCGCTCCCATCCACGCCTCACCCATGCCTCATCCGTGCTCCATCCATGCCACATCAGTGCTCATCCTGATGGTGCTCCCTGCATGTTGGGCATCTGTATGTGGTCAGGCTGTGGAAAAGTCTCACACAAGTGGTATCGCCATACTCAGGAGGAGTAGTAGAATGTATTTTGAGGTGTAATTTTTGCTATGTACATGTTGTGTGTTAGAATCTCTTATAGATTGACAATTTTGTGTAAAAAAAAATGCGTTTTCATTTTCTTTCCACATTTTCCAGAAATGTTAAAAAGACTCATTATGCCTCCTAGAATATGTGTTGGGGTGTTTGCTATCCGAAATGGGGTCATTTTGGAGTGTTTCCATTGTCCCGGTGCTCCAGGGCTTTCAAGAGTGTGATAGGTAGTCAAGAAATTAGATAATTCATGATAATTTATGTCCCTAGAACGCCTGATGGTGCTCCCTGCATGTTGGGCCTCTGTATGTGTAAAAGTCTCACACATGGGGTATCACCATACTCAGGAGGAGTAGCAGAATGTGTTTTGGGGTGTAGTTGCAAGTATGCACATACCATGTGTGAGAAATAACTTGTTAATACAATTTTTTAAAAAAAAGGAAAAAAAAATTGTAATTTTGCAAAGAATTGTGAGAAAAATATTACAACTTCAACTCACCTCTTACTAAATACAATGGAATGTGTACTTTCCAAAAAGGGGTCATTTGGGGGGGGGGGGGGGTATTTGTACTGTCCTGGCTTTTTAGTGCCAGTTCACACATGGGCGGCTTCAAAGTCGCTCGATTCTCATCCGACTTTGAAGCCGCCCCAATACAGAGTGACTTGCAAACGACTTCTGTATATAAGTCACTGCAAGCCATTCTGAAGTCACCCCGAAGTAGTACAGGAACCTTTTTCTGAGGCTGGAATCACACCAGTCTGGTGCGAGTTCCAGCCCCGATGCCTGTGAGAAAGACAGGGGCTGCTGTTTAGCATCTCCTGTCCATTCTCACAGTGCATCGGCTGACAGGGGAGGGAGGGGGGAGGTGCAGTGAGCATGGGGAAAGATCCCCGTTCAGTGCGGAACACATCTGCGTGTCAGATGCGTTCCCATTGAACATAATGGGCTGGGAATTTGCACCGCACTGCACAAAAAACACACACGCTTTCTGTGCAATGCGGACTGCGAATGCACCGCACCTATGTGAACTGGACACATTGAAAACAATGTGTGTAAGCCGCATCCAATTCGCACAGGTGTGAACGCAGCCTTAGTCAGAGCGACTTGAGTCGCTCCTATTAGAACAGTTCCATTGCACTGCATGGAGCGCCTTGTCAGGTGACTAGGTTGCCTGACAAGTTGTCCCTGTGTGAACCGGCACTAAGGGGTTGATTTACTAAGACTTGAAAGTGCAAAATTTGGTGCAGCTCCACACAGAAACCAATCAGCTTCAAGATTTTATTGTCAAAGCTTGATTGAACAAGCTGAGGTTAGAAGCTGATTGGCTAGCATGCACAGCTGCACCGTTGTTTGCACTCTCCAGCGTTAGCGTTTTTTCAGTCGCTTTTGTGCAAAAAAAAATAGCGCCTAAAAAACGCCCCCCAATACACCCCAGTGTGAAAGCCAGAGTGCTTTCACACTGGGGCGGTGCGCTTGCGGGATGGAGAAAAAAGTCCTGCAAGCCGCATCTTTACAGCGGTGTGGGAGCGGTGTATTTACCGCTCCTATACCGCCCCTGCCCATTGAAAACAATGGGGCAGCACTCCCGTAGCGCCTAAATACCGATTCGGGAGTGCTGCAAACCGGCACTTTTAACCCCTGTTTAACCCGTTGTGGGGGGTTAAAAGCGCACCGCCACCGCCCAAATAGCGCCGCTGTAACAAGCGGTAAAACTCCGCTAATTAGCGGCGTTTTACCGATGACGCTAGGGCGCTCTGGTGTGAAAGGAGCCTTAAGCCTCATGCACACGGGTCAATGGTAGTACGACCGAATGGACCAAATCGTATGTTGGCTGTTGTATCTAGCATACTGACATGCACTACACGATCGTAAGACCAAGCCGAACGTAGTGAGGTGTTATGAACATATAAAGAGAAAGTTCAGGTGCATGTAATTTGTGTCTAGCCGTTCCTGAGTTCTGAGCATGCGTGTTTTGCAGAATACAACTTGTTGGACCAACTTCTCTGTACACACGATACAACGGTCGTATGACCGCTTGTTGGTACTACCAAGTTTTCTAGTTTGCTCATCCAACTTCTGTTGTACGACCGTCATACGTTGGCTGTTCTAATCATGCGTACTAATGGTCGATTTAGCATACAATGGTCGTTCGTACAACCTGTTGTGTACCATCGTCGACCCGTGTGTGCGAGGCATAAGTGTCTCAAGAAATGAGATAGGCCGTCAGTACATCAAGTATGATCAGTTTTCAGTGACTGGCACCATAGCTTGTAGACTTGCCAAAGATATGTAGCAGTATAACGAAGAAAAATTACTAATTTGCAAAATTTTATAACTGAAACTAAGAAAAATGCATTTTTTAACAAAATTTTCCGGTCTGTTTTCATTTATAGCGCAAAAAAATAAAAAACCCAGTGGTGATTAAATACCACCAAAAGAAAGCTCTATTTGTGTGGGGGGGAAAAAAGGACAAACATTTCATATGGGTGCAGTGTTGCATGACTGAGTAATTGTCATTCAAAATGTGAGAGCCCTGAAAGCTGAAAATTGGCCTGCTTAGAAAGGGGTATAAGTGCCCAGTGGGTAAGCGGTGAATGGCACCACTTCCCGTCTCCTAAAGTGCAGCATGTTTATCTGCATGTTGGGAAAGCGCGAGAAAAAGGGAAGAGACATCCCTGACTCTTCTCCAAAGCTGTGCTGCACCAAACTGAACCTCATGGTGCTGTGGCACCTTGTGGTTTGGCACGTGCAAAATCACGTCTGCTAAAGTGCAGCTCGTTTCTCTGCATGTTGGGAAAGAGCGTGATTTTGCGTGTGTTTTTGACAGGTCTGAACCTAGCTTAAGCCCTGGTCCACCAGATTCTGGCGTTTAGGTGCAAAGGAAGGCATGGGCACACTGTCCAGCCCTGCTGGCTGCAGCCTAGAGGAGTCTGAAAGCTGCTGTGGATGGATGGGGCTGGACAGCCCACCACACGGTACTAAGGTTTAGGGTAGACTGTGCCCAAGGACGATTACCCGGAAAGCAAACAGTGCACAGCTTCGACAGTGGCAGTGCGAATAGGGTTGCCACCTCATCCCTTTACACCTGAACACATATGAATTACACAGGTTCTGAGGCTACTTGAATGCAGATAAGGCACCAAGAGAGTTTAATCACCACCTTAACCACTGGAACCGTGGAAGGATTTCACACTTTAGGACCAGAGCCCTTTTTGCGATTCGGCGCTGCGTCGCTTTAACTGACAATTGCGCGGTCATGTGACGTTGTACCCAAACGAAATTGGCGTCCTTTTTTTCCCACAAACAGAGCTTTCTTTTGGTGGTATTTGATCATCGCTGCGTCTTTTCTGATTGCCGCTATAAACAAAAGAAGAGCGACAATTTTGCAAAAAAAAAAAAAAAATTTCTTACTTTTTGCTAAAATACAAATCCAAATAAAAAAATACAAAAAAAATTTTTTTTTCACCGTTTTTGGCCGATTTATATTCTTCCTCATATTTGCAATAAAAAAAATCGCACTCGGCGTTTATTGATTGGTTTGCGCAAAAGTGGCCGCGTTTACGGATGATGAGAATTCATTTTTGGGGTTTTTATTATTTTTTTATTTTTTATTAGTAATGGCGGCGATCTGCGATTTTTAGCGGTACTGCGATATTGGGGCGGACATGTCGGAACTTTTTGACACTTTTTTGGGACCATTGGCATTCATACAGCGATCAGTGCTATAAAAATGCACTGATTACTGTGTAAATGCCATTGGCAGTGAAGGGGTTAACCTGCAGGGGGAGCTCTAAGGGTTAACTGTGTTCCCTGGGCGTGTTCTAACTGTGGGGGGACTGCCCTAGCAGGGGAAGGGAAGTGATCACAGCCCTTCCCCCTTCACAGAACGGAGGTCCATGTTTACATACACGGACCTCCGTTCTTTCACTCCGGGGGGGGCATCGCGGGTAGCCGGCGGCGATCGTGGCTGCCGCACCCGCTCCCTAGCCCTCCCCGAACACAGTGAGCGCGCTGGCGCGCCTCCGGCAGCGCGCGCGCTCACAGTGCGCAATCTCGCAGCCGCCGTCAGATGACGCCGATTTGCGATATCGCACCACTTTGTCGCCGTCAACCTGCGGTTGGCGGTCGGCAAGTGGTTAATCAGCCACAGAACCTGTGTAATTAATATGTGTTTGGGTGTGAGGCTTGGTTCACACAGGGGCGATCCGACTTCAGGCACGACTTTGTCAGGCACCTTCAAGGCAACTTGGAAGCAACTTCAAACTTAACTATGCCAGGCGACTTTGCCTGTGGCCAATCAGAGAAGGGAGGGAGGGCACTGCCCTAAAATGAATTCTATTCTTTTCACTGTGAATTCGCTTCTGTTTAGATGGGGGATCCAACTTGGAGGCGACTTCCATTGATTTCTATGGGCGCAAGTCAGATAGAAGTCGCCTCAAAGTAGTACAGGAACCTTTTCTGAAGTCGGAGCGACTTCAGTAGTGTACATTTAGACCGCTAACATTCACTTCTATGGGATTTCACTTGGCAAGCGACTTGGAGCGACACAAGTCGCCTCCCAAGTCGCTGTAGTGTGAATCGGCTCTAAAGGGATGGATAAGTGCGAATGAGTCCCAATACTTTCTCTGAATTGAAATATCCATTTTCGATCCAAAGAAAAGCAAACACCTCACATGTTTTGGCTATAATATGGTAACAGAACAAGGGAATACCTGGAAAATCTGGTTCCTGGTGCCTGATGGAGTTTGGGATTTCAGCCAGTAATCTGGTTCTATGTGGGTTAATGTTGAGTTATTTCAGACGTGCGCTCCTGGGAAAGTAGTTTGGATGAAGACGGGAACAAGTCTCAGCTTTCCCCCTGTCTATTTTAGGCAGCTTGCTTCTGTATGTCCTCCACCATTTGCCTTTCCCATTTTATTAATCTATCATCACCCTCATCTCATTCTTCCTCCTGTGCCTCGACCCAATCACTCCATCCTGGGGCTCCATAACTCCGTCCAAACCCCAAAGCTGGATGGGTTCTATATTAAGGCTTTGGAGAATAACCAGCTGCAGGCTAAGACGGTTTACACCATACTGCCAAAATGACTTCATTACGAGGGTGGAGGTTCATGCTGACATCTGTAGAAGCTGAGCGAAAATATTTATAAACAGAATAACGCAAGAGAACCTGTGATTAACCCATGTGGAGAAAAGATACTCAACGATCATCCTTCCCAGCTTGAAATACTCACCTTTCCTCTGTTCTGCTTGGCTCTATTCAGCCGCCAGGTATGGGGAGCATGAGATTTCCTCCCATGTGACAGCCCTGGTTCTTGGTGATTGGCTGCTCAGTCACACAGGGTTGTCACATGGGGTCAGTTAGAGAGTTCCTGTGTAAGCTCTACACCACAATTCAGAGTTTACACAGGGTTCTTTCAGCTGAACAGAGCAGCAGATGAATGAAGGAATGGTAAGTATGAGCAGCTGAGATGTTAGGCCTCTTCATTACATGGAGGCGATAAATACCGGTGTTGAGCTGCAGTTTTACTGGCCTGTGACTAGATGGTGAAAGAAGAAACAGCACAATGATGAGCTCATCTCAGTGTCCCTCTGCTCTCTCCTACTATCAGCATGCTTTTTGTCAGCACATAAACTTATCGGCTAATGGTGCTGCTTCTTCCTCTCACACTCCAGCCCTGCTGTACAGGAACTGCAAGAGGCTGATGCCAGGTGAATCTCAGGTATTTACACTGCCCGTAGTCAATCTTTTCCACCACATCTGTATTATTTACATCTGCAGCAGTTGGGGGGCTGCTACAGCAGCCACTAAGGCATGTAAATTTTACAAGCCGACTGTGGGCTTTCAGACAGAATCACTTCCATGGACCATGGACCCACTAGGGTTGCCACTTCATCCCTTTAATCCAGGACACATATGAATTACACAGGTTCTGAGGCTAATTTAATGCAGATAAGGCACCAAGTGAGTTTAATTACCACCTTAATCAGCCACAGAACCTGTGTAATTCATACGTGTCCTGGATTAAAGGGATGATGTGGCAACCCATGGACCCCCTGATGGACATACATTCCCTTCCCGCCATGTTTTCTAGCCACTGTCCCACGTGTGGCGTGTATTATGCTACTTCTGGTTTCTGCTGTCTCTTTCCCTGGTGACTGTGCTGACACAATAAAGTTGAATGGAAAAAAAAGTGTAAAAAGATAAAGTTGCACCCAAGCATTTGAACCCCCCCCCCCCAAAAAAAAAAAAAAGTAAATCCCTCCTTCACCTAAACAAAAATGAACATTAACACAGGTGCTGTGGATGCCTAAACGTTGATAGCGCTACAAATGTTCAATATTACTAAGCAAGCCGGAGTGAAAGCAATAATTCAAGAGCCAGAATTTACAGTTAACTCTAAACTGATGACCTGTAGGGGCTTTTAACCACTTCAATACCGGACACTATCTCCCCCTTCCTGCCCAGGCCAATTTTCAGCTTTCAGCGCTCTCACACATTGAATTGCGCGGTCGTGCAACACTGTACTCATATGACATTTTTATAATTTTTTGAGACAGATCGAGCTTTCTGCTCGTGGCATTTAATCACTGCTGGGTTTTTTTATTTTTTGAAAAACAAGTGATTTTCTTAGTTTAGTATAACATTTTGGAAATAAGTAATGTTTCTCCTTCTCTGATGTGTGCTGATGAGGCTGCACTGATGAGCACTGATATGAGGCAGTGATAGGCTGCACTGAGATGGGCACTGATTGGCACTGTTGAGGCTGCACTGATATGCAGCACTGATAGGCAACACTGATGAGCAGGCACTGATGGGTACTGATAGGGGGCAGTGATAGGCTGCACTGAGATGGGCACTGATAGGCACTATTGAGGCTGCACTGATATGCAGCATGGATTCGATTAGATTAGATTAGATTAGATTCAACTTTATTGTCATTACACATGTACAAGTACAATGCAATGAAATGCAGTTTAGGTCTAACCAGAAGTGCAATAGTAACAAAAGCAGGATATACAGTTTTGCATAATATAGGTAAAGGGATATGTACATTAGCAAAAATTAAGAGATGGTAATGCAAGTTATTACATGTTAATGTTAATATTAATGGTAGTGCATGTTTATAAAGTGCGGTAGTGACTGTAAGTGTGCAAATAAGCAGTTGATGAATTAGTCCCATAAAGTTATGTACAGTGGTGTAAATGACATCCGAGGGGGGGGGGGGGGCAATGTGCAATGTATGTGCAGTTGTGGGGTTCAAAGGGATCAGCGGGGTGCAGAGTTCAATAAAGAGACAGCTCTGGGGAAAAAGCTGTTCTTCAGTCTATTAGTCCTAGTTTTGAGGCACCTGAAGCGCCTCCCGGAGAGCAAGAGAGAAAACAGTCTGTGGGCAGGATGAGAGAAGTCCTTGTAGATGTAACGAGCTCGACGCAGGCAGCGTTTCCCCTGGACATCCTCCATGGCTGGAAGGGTAGTCCCCGTGATGCGCTGGGCAGTTTTCACCACCCGCTGCAGTGCCTTGCGCTCTGCAACAGAACAGCTCCCATACCAGACTGTGACACAGTTGGTCAGGATGCTTTCTATTGCACCGCGATAGAAGTTCACCAGAATATCCGAGGACAGCCGATTCTTCTTCAGTGTCCTCAAGAAGAAGAGGCGCTGGTGGGCCTTCTTAACTAAACTGGAGGTGTTTATAGTCCAGGACAGGTCCTCTGAGATGTGGGTCCCTAGGAACTTGTAACTGGAGACACGCTCGACAGCCATTCCATTGATCTGGATGCTGTCGTGCGTGCCTCTTGACTCTCTTCTGAAGTCCACAATGAGCTCCTTTGTCTTGGAGGTGTTAAGGAGCAGGTTGTTGTCATTGCACCATGTGGCCAGGTGCTGAATATCCTCCCTGTAATCCCTCTCATCATTGTTACTGATGAGACCAATCACTGTAGTGTCGTCTGCAAACTTGATGATGGTGTTCGATCTGTTCACAGGCTTGCAGTCAGAGGTGAAGAGGGAGTAGAGGAAGGGGCTCAGCACACAGCCCTGTGGTACGCCAGTGTTGATTATGGTGGTGTTTGAACAAATGGAGCCGGATTGGACTTGCTGGGGTCTGTTGGTCAGGAAGTCCATAATCCAATTGCAGAGGGAGGTGTTGATGCCCAGGTCTACAAGTTTAACTATTAGCTTGGATGGAATGACCGTGTTGAAAGCTGAGCTAAAGTCCACAAACAGCATGCGTGCATAAGTGTTCTTGTTGTCCAGATGTGTTAGCACAGAGTGCAGTGCCATAGAAACGGCATCCTCCGTGCTTCTATTGCTGCGATAGGCAAACTGGTGAGAGTCCAGGGTGGATGGCAGAGAGTCCTTCAGGTGTGCCAGGACCAGCCGCTCAAAACACTTCATGACAATAGGTGTCAGAGCTACAGGGCGGTAGTCGTTCAGACACTTTGGGGCGGAGTGTTTTGGCAAAGGCACGATGCAGGTGCTTTTAAAACATGTTGGTACAGCTGCTTGGGCAAGAGACAGGTTGAAAATGTCAGTGAAAACCCCAGCGAGCTGCTCAGCACATGCCTTGAGTACCCGACCAGGGACGTTGTCTGGTCCAGCGGCCTTGTGTGCACTGATCCGGCTCATAGTGCAGCAGACGTCTGTGGTGGAAAGTGTGATTGGTGGATGGTCAGGTGAGGTTTTGAGCTTGATAGTGTTTGATGTATTGTCCCTCTCAAAACGCGCATAAAAGTCATTAAGCTCGTTCAAGAAGCGGACATCCATGTTCGCGGAAGTGGAACGGGTAGATTTGTAGTCACTGATGGCCTGGATGCCCTGCCACATGCGTCGAGGGTCGGAGTTGGAGAAGTGCTCCTCTATCTTTAGCTTGTAGCAGTGCTTGGCCTCTTTGATGCCCCTCTTCAGGTTAGCTCTGGATGTGCTGTAGGCCTGTGCATCCCCTGATCTGAAAGCAGTATTGCGTGCCTTCAACAGGAGGCGCACCTCCTTGTTCATCCATGGCCTCTGATTTGGGTATGTGGTGATCTGCTTCCAAGTAGTGACACTGTCTATAGTGGAGTGGATGTTATTCAATACAGAAGAGGTGTAGCTGTCAATATCAATGTGAGAGCCACTGGTGGCCTGAGAAGCAAATGAACTCCAGTCCGTGTGTAAAAACCTTTCCTGGAGTGTAAAATCTACCCCCGCAGGCCACACTTTGATGGTCCTTACTGATGGCTTCACACGATTGATGAGGGGTGCATATTTGGGGGTGAGGAACAAAGAAAGGTGATCTGATTGTCCTAGGTGGGGGAGGGGGGTTGCGACGTAGGCTCCAGCCATGTTTGTGTAAACATGGTCTAAGGTTTTGTTTCCTCTGGTGTGGCAGGAAACATGTTGGTGGAATTTGGGGAGCACTGCTTTTAGGTTTGAGTGATTAAAATCACCCGCAACAATAAACGCAGCATTGGGGTGGGCGGTCTGTTGTTTACTGATGGCTGCATGAAGTTCTTTCATAGCAAGCTTGGCATCAGCGTCCGGGGGAACATAGGCTGCTGTTATAATGTTCGAAGTGAACTCCCGCGTCAGATAAAACGGTCTGCATTTAACCATAAGAAACTCAAGGTTGGCTGAACAATGACTCATGACAGTAGCAGAGTTCGTGCACCAAGCTTTGTTAATGGATGGGCACTGATAGGCGACACTGATGAGCAGCCACTGATGGGCACTGATAGGCAGCACTGATGGGCACTGTTGAGGCTGCACTGATAATGCAGCACTCATGGGCACTGATAGGCAACACTGAAGAGGAGGTATTGATGGGCACTGATAGGCAGCCTCTCCTCACGCTGTGACAGTGCATGAGGAAAGGACTGCTGATAACCAGCAAGTTTGTTTACATGTGATCAGCTGATCACATATTAAAGGGCCGCTGTAATTGGTCCTTCACCCTAATCTGTAATCAGCTGTGCCAGAAGAGCACAGCAAGCACAGAGCATGCCAGATGAACGCCACAGGGGATTCTCTGGGATGACATCCATGGAAGCCCTCCCAGAACTGGATGACCGGGCTGCAGTCATCTTATTGGTTAAAGCATCACCTGTGGACAATTTTAGGTACCGGATTTCAAGAGAGCACGCAATTTTAAGGCTTGATTTGTTTGGTATCTATTTACTATCGTGCTATGCCATCTTTTGTATTTTACCAAACAAAATTGGGTAATATATTGGGTTTGTGTGCCCTAAAATTAAAGCGGAGTTTCACCCTTTTCACTTCCACTTATCTGTCTCCTCTCCCCCTTAGGTGCCACATTTGGCACCTTTGGGATTGGAGGGGGCGGGTACCTGCTTTGGACAGGTACCCTGTCCCCACTTCCATCAGACTTTGCCGCAGCGAGGTACGTCAGAAGTTCAGCCCCCTCCTCCTCCTTTCCTGCTGCCGGGCCAGTAAGAGAGCGATTTGCGCATGCGCAGTAGGGACCTGGCCGTGAAGCCGCAAGGCTTCACTGCTGGGTTCCCTTACCGGCAATGGCGGTGGCAGCACCTGACAGCTGATGGAAACATCGGCTGTGGTGCCAACATCGCTGGGTTCCAGGACAGGTAATTGTCCTATTTTTAAAGGTATACGGTATGTGTAGCTGCTGACTTTTAATTTATGAAGGGGGAGGCCTGGAACACTGCTTAAAGAGGAGCATGGTCAAAGCCTGTTTGGTCATACTTCTCTTTCGGGATACAGGAGTGCCCTTACTTTTGCTCTCCTGTGACCAAGTATCCACTGACAGTGTGCTATAGCCTGTTGTCGGCTGTCTTTATAGAGCCTGTTTCAACCATATGGTCGGGATCCAACCGGATGCCTGATCGGCAGCTGGCTTACCATCTTAGCGTGTGACTGAGAGCCTTAGCCAGCCACCCCCCTGAGTCACCGCTCTCAGCTCTGAGTGGACAGAGTCTGAGCGATCAGCAGTCATGTGATTGCTCAGTTCTCGGGCTGCTGCAGCATCAACCGATGCTGCAGCGTGGAGGTGAGTATGTATGTTTGTTATTTTCTAAGTCTGTACTTCTCCTTTAATTTCAGTGCATTTTTCTACTGTAGCACCCTCTGCCTAGGTAGGTGCTAGAGTGGTAGGATTTTTGTAGTGCAGGTAACTTTAGGCAGGCATAGCTGGAAGCTGGGCCTGTTTGTTTTGATCTGTGTGGGCTGGGAGTGGCCTAGAGTAGCAGCTGCTGACTCTTAGGCAGCATCATTGAAACTTCCCCATGCTTTCCAGAGGCTTCTGGAGTGTTCTAGAAGTAGAAAGGAGGGGAGGAGAGGTGCAGCTCCCTTGGGTGTTTGGGGAGCCCTAGCCAATCCCTAATCTGGATTGGCAGGGGGCCTCTTTAAATACTTAGAGTCAGCCCAGCTGGGGAGGAGTTATCGGGTGGAAGAGCTGGGACATGGAGTACTAGCTGTTGTGGCCTTTGAGGGAGCTCCCCAGTCTGGGGGGGTGATCTTGGGCTGGAGCTCAGGGGTGGAAGGGACCCTTCTTACAACCCACAGGGGGGTCTTGACCAGGAGCAGGGAGAACAGTGGGATGTACTGCCAGGCAAGTCTTCTAGGAGGGATCCATCAGGTGTCGAGGATTGCTGGAGAGGCAGACCGGAGGGGCTGAGAGCCAATCTGAGATGGGTGTAGAGCCAGTATGGACTGTGAAGTCACGGGCAGTGGATTTGGGCTGTTGCGGCCAGGAGGGCTGGCAGGGCCCTGAGGTCCTGAGGAGGACTCACTGGGAGCAGTGGTTCATCAAGGGCAGCTAGCACTTAATTCTTTCAAATAACTGCTATACCAGAGGGACCCGCGGTCCCTGCCTGCAAAAGGCATTCTACAAGGCACGGCCAAAGCAAGAGGCAGGCCTCTTAATGTGCTAGCTGTGCCTGAGAAGAAGTATTGTGCAGGAGGAAGTGTGTGAGGTTCTTCAAGCAAGTATTGTGCAGGAGGAGATTGTATTCTGGTGTACAGGGAGTGTGCATAGTTGTCCCACCTTTTCAACAACAAAAAATCTTCTGGCCATCTCATAATCCCCATCCCCATCCACGTTAAATCCCCTAATAAAAACAACAAAACAAAGCACTTGGACTGATTCCTGACTCCGGATGTCTGTGAGTAGTGTGACTGGCTGGGCAGGGTGACAGGTGAACCACAACATTCAGCAGCCCCTGCGGGGGTACCGCTACACTACTAAAAAATTGCGTTTGGTAGATTGTTGCAGTAATATTGTGTGATGAAAACAAAATGAACCATGTTATTCTCCATGGACTCTTCTTAGGCCCCTTTCACATGATCGGCCCGCTCTGATCCACCTGTCCGTTTTTCAGGCGGATCCCAGCGGGCCACCCATTCACTTCTATGGGCAGGCGGATGTCAGCGGAGATGTGTTTGCTGACACCCATCTGCCATCTGATCTGACAATATCCGCTCAAAACGGACATATGACCAATACGTTCGCCTTCTGTCCAGCGGATCGGATTGGATGAAAACGGATAGGCTGTCCTTTTTCATCCGATCTCCCCATAGAGAATAGCGGAGATCTGACAGGTCCATCACTGCACAGTGAGCGGAGAAGGACCTCTCATCTGCCGGTTCAGCGGAGATCAGCGTAGCGATCTCCGCTTTACAGATAATATACAGTATAACATTTGGGGGTTTTAACTAATCTTTAACTAATCTTCAGGCCTAAAATATGCATTTAATATGTGCAAAAAACTAAGAACGGCTCTGCCAGCGAAAGGGTTGAAGCAGAGCTCCAGCCCAAAAAATAGCAAGCCAAAATAAATAGCCCATTAAAAGACAAAATAGCAAAACCATTTTTTTTCTGCAGTATTAACCTTGAATCTAGAGATTTCCCATGCAGTACTTTTTTTTCAGTCACTAGATGTCCCTAATCTGATGACCAGGTTCATTCAACCTATTTCCTCTGAGCCCAGGTCATCCTGGACCCTTCCCCAGCCTGTGACTGGACAATGAAAGGAGAAGCAGGAAAGCAATGAACTCATCCCTCTGTCACTTTCTATCACCATGCTCACATGGGTCACATTTATAAGCTACATTTAACCACTTGCCAATCAGCCGCCGCAGTAAAACTGCGGCAGGATGGCTGGGCTGCGCAAATCGGTGTCATTGTACGTCGGTTGCGTGAGCGGGGCGGGTGGGCGCGCGCGCTCCCCCGCGATAATTAAATTTGTTCCAGAACCGATCAGTCTCTAGGCCCAGACCAATGATTTCTCGTCTGGACCTGGTGATCGGTTCTGGCGAATGGCATTCTGTCCTCTGCCTGTGTAATGTAAACAGGCAGAGGAAGTGATGCTATCTCCCCTTGTGGAGCCCTTTTGAGTTCCAGCACGAGAGGAGAAGACATCTTACTGTGAGTACACCAACCCTACACCGACACCAGGACACGTAGGCACACAATTAACCCCTTGATCACCCCCCAGTTAACCCTTTTACTTCCTGTCACTGTGTCAGTGCAGTTTTCAGATTTTTCACTGATCACTGTACTGGTGTCACTTGTGACACTAAACAGCGTTAGGGTAGGGTTAGGGTTAGGTTTAGGGTACCCCCCATTAACCCCTAATAAAGGTTTTAACCTCTTTATCATGCCCGGTTAACCCTATCACCCCCTGTCACTGTGTCACCAACTGTGTTCAGATTTTTCACTGATCGCTGTATTGGTGTCACTTGTGACAGTTAGTGGCAGGCCCAGGTAGGTTAAGGGTACCCCCATAAGCCCCCTAATAAAGGTTTTAACCCCTTGTTCACCCCCCAGTTAACCCTTTCAACCCCTGTCACCGGTGATCACCATATTAGTGTCACGGGTGACACTAGTTTGTTTTTTTATAGCATCAGGGTACCCGCCGTATATTACCTAATAAAGGTTTAACCTCCTGATCTCCCGGCAGATGACATCAGTTAGGTTTTAGCTTCAGGGTCAGCGTCAATCCCAGGCAGGGTCAGATTAGTCATGGACTCTAACATGCACACATACACTAGATACTGTAGCTCCCTTTCTAGTATAGTGTCTGAACGGATCAAAATCTTTGATCCAATCAGAACTATATTAGCGTCCCCGGTAATTTAGTGTTCCCAAAAACAGCCCAGATACCTGCTATCACCTGCGTTTAGCCCCTCCGCCCAGCCCACCCAAGTGTAGGATCGATAGATCACTGTCACTTACAAAACACAGCACACACAACTGCAGCGTTCACTGGGTCACGTCTGATCCCTGCAAACGCTAACAGTTAATTTTTTGGTAGCAATTGAAGCAGGCTCTGACAACCAGGTGCTCTTTTACCTGTGAGTCACACTAGCTGTACCTATACATTTAGAGGCCAAAATGTCCAAACAGAGGTACACTAGTGAAGAGGCCTACACGTTGCTGAGCATGACAGATGAGAGTGAGCTCCACTGTCAGATTCAGGCTCAGTATATGAACCAGTAGAGAGCATCGGCACCCTGAAAGATAGCTCTGATGACAGAGTAGTGGTCCCTGCTTAGGTCAGGTGTACCCGACCCCATTCTTCTATTGTTGAGGTGCAAGAACTGCAGGGCTCTCTTATGGAGCAGAGAGCCAGTACTAGTGCTGCTCATCCTTCTGGTAAACTGGCAAGCACCAGCGGCCTAGTACATCATGGTCGTACAACCAGCATTGCAGTAACACTTGGTGACGTGGCGAGTTCCAAGTGTAGTTCAAGCTTGTGCTGTGGCTAGCACAAGCACTGTCCCGTAGCCACCAAGCAGACAAAGACAGGCCCACAAAGCCCATATGTGTATTTGCAAGCCCTGATTGGCAGCCCACCACTTCTGCAGCGCCCGTACTTCCCCTATTTACTGGCCAACCCGGATTTCAGGTGGAAACAGTTGATTTTACGTCACTTGATTTTTATTCACTGTTTTTCACGGAAGATCTCTATAGATCTATAGTGGACCAAAGCAATTTGTATGCTGGTCAATTCATCGCTGCTAATCCCCATTTGACACTTGCTAGAGACTGGAAACCTGCTACGGTTCCAGAATTTAAGACCTTTCTGGGCCTATCCCTCCTCATGGGCATATGTAAAAAAGTATTAACCTTGAATCTAGAGATTTCCCCTGCAGTACTTTTTTGCGGTCATTGGTCCACTGATCCAATTCACCATATGCCCATGTTCTCTGTTTTCATGACCAGGACCTGATACGAGCAGATCTTGCGGTTCATGCATTTTAATGACAATGAACTCTGTCGTCCTCGGGGTGACCCTGAATTTTATTGGCTCCACAAAATTCGGCCCCTCGTAAACCACTTCAACCAACAATTCTTAGCCTTGTTTTTCCCCCGATCAAGTTGTCTGCGTAGACGAGTCCCTGATTAAATTTTCTGGCCATCTTGCTTGCAAACAGTATTTCCTCAGCAAGCATGCCAGATACGGGGTCAAGATGTATAAGCTCTGTGACAGGGCCACAGGCTATACATATAGTTTTATAGTTTACGAGGGAAAACACAGTCACATGGAGCCCCCCAACTGCCCAGACTACATAGGAAGCACTGGTAAGATTGTTTGGGACTTGGTGTCACCCTTATTTGGAAAGGGGTACCACTTGTACGTGGACAATTATTACACGAGCGTGCCACTTTTTAGTCACTTGTTTGATCATGGAATTGGCACATGTGGCACCATGCACTTTAATCATCGGGGCATCCCCCAACGGCTTGTACAGTCCTGACTTAGACGAGGGGACAGAGCCTTCTTGAGAAGTAATAATTTGCTTGTAGTGAAGTGGTGGGACAACTGGAAAGTTTTCATTCTGTCCTCCATTCAAGCAGACATGGCAGTCCAAATTCCAACGGCGACTGATGTTGTTGAGAAGCCCCTCTGTGTCCATGAATACAACCTTAATATGGGAGGGGTGGACTTCAACGACCAGTTGCTGGCACCATACTTAATTGCTCGTAAGGCCAGACGCTGGTACAAAAACTGTCTTCATACCTATTTCAATTTGCTCTGCTGAACGCTTATGTGCTTATGTGTGTTTCAAGACGGTACTGTGCCCCAACTTCCCGATCCAAATGCAGTGAGCTGGCTGCATGAGGGGCACTTCCCAGGAGTCCCCCATGGTACCTCTACCCAAAGATCACCCCAAAGAAGATGTAGTGTCTGTAGGAAATGCAGATATAGGCGTGACACACGCTTTTATTGTCCCTCCAGTCCTGACCAACCTGGTCTTTGCATCAGTGAATGTTTCTGTCGCTACCACACACTAATGGAGTATTAGCGTAGGGTATAGCACTGCATAGTCCTAGGGCACACATACGCAGGGTCTCCAAAGATGCCAAAGCATTTTTAGAGACCCGAACATGGAACCTTTACAGTTACAAATAAAAGTGTAAAAAATATATATATAAAATAAAAAAGCCAAAAATAGTTTTCATTTTCTTGTTCTTCTCTCTCTATTGTTCTCACTCTATTGTTCTGCTCTGTTTTTTATGCTTAACTGTAATGTTTTATTGTTACTGTGTTTTATCATGTTTGCTTTGCTGGTATGTAATTATTTTATACTTTACTCTTTACTGTGTTTTGCAGGTATGGTTTGCAGGTTATAATTTACTGTTTGCTATTTACCGTGTTTTATTGTCAACAATTATTTGCTTTGCAGGTATGCCATTCAGTTGCAGCACTTATTTATTTATCTTGACAGCAACAGCGTGTGCTCCCACAATATGTATATCAGCCACTCCAGCGCTGTAGGAGTTAAAAAAAGAGCATTTATGGTGAAGCATAGGAGCAGGGGTGGACGTAGGGACCAATTGCCCCTCTGCCTCGGCATATATTTTTAGATTGGTGCTGTGCCCATCATTAGAAGTGGGTGGGTGCAGGGATCTTTTCTAATGGTGGGCATACCACCAATTTAAAAAAAATGACAGTATTTGGAAACACTGATTTTGGTGATCTGAATACTTTTAAGTGCAAAGGGGGATTTGGGGTCTTTTAGACCCCTGATCCCTCCATAAAGAGTACCTGTCAACACCTATTACTGTCACAAGGGATGCTTACATTCCTTGTGACAGCAAATAAAAGTGATCAGATTTCTTTTTTTTTTAAAGGGACAATGTTAAAAAAAATAAATAAGAAAAAAAATAAAATAAAATTTTAAAGGGCCCCGTCCCCGCGTGCTGGCGCAGCAAAGAAAACGCATACGTAAGTCACGCCTGCAAATGTAAACGGTGTTCAAATCACACATGTGAGATATCACTGTGATTGTCAGAGTGAGAGCAATAATTCTAGCACTAAACCTCCTCTGTAACTCCAAACTGGTAACCATTAAAGTTTCATCATCTTTCACATTATACAAAAAAAATTGTGCTATCTTTACTTTTTTTTTTTAATTCATGAAAGTGTCTTTTGAACCAAAAAATAGCGTTTGAAAGACCGCTGCACAAATACTGCGTGACATTAAAAATTTACAACAATTGCCATTTTATTCTCTAGGGTCTCTGCTAAATATATATATATATATATATATATATATATATATATATATATATATAATGTTTGGGGGTTCTAAGTAATTTTCTAGCAAAAAAATACAGATTTTAACTTGTAAGCAACAAATGTCAGCAATAGACTTAGGCATGAAAGGGTTAAATTGTGTCTTATATCTGTATAATAGGTAAAAACTGGATTGGGCGCTGCCTGAGTCATCAATGATAAAGATATGCACTAAATATACGTGGCTGAATAAACATGTGACTTCAGTAAAACTTTAAAAATACATTTTTTGAAACAAAGTGCTAGTATCATGTGCTGGTATGTGATCAAAAATTCATCAATGATAAAGTTATACACTTGATAGGAATGACTAGATAAAAATGTGACTGCAGTAAGACTTTTAAAATAATTTTTTTGAAAAAAATGTGCTAGTACCATGTGCTAGTATGTGATCAAATATCTTAAAAATACCCCCAAAATAATTTTCTTCAGTGTAAAATAGATTAATGGCAAGTGCTAATGTGTGACCAAATCCATATCTAGTAAAAAATTGGTTAAATAAATTCTTAAAATTCTAAAAAGTGGTATGTCATACAAGAATTTTTGTGGTGCATAAAAGTGCAATTGTGCTAATATGAAGGTGTTACTGTGCGTATAGTATTTATAACTTAAATGCAGGTAATATGGTAAAATTCATAACCTTATAATCATATATATAATTCAAACAGTTCTTAGGGACCAGCATTCAATGAATAGCGTTTTTCAATGGTATTGATCCTGATTGATTTTCAATATGCTATAGTTCATAGTTCATGCAGGACAAAAAATAAATAAAGGTGCAACGTGCTCCACTGGTGTATACTTTTTCACTATTCGATATCTTGACAACTCTTCTTAACCATGGATTCTTATGGTGTACAAGGTGCTGATCACACGTGCTCCCCACCAGGAACCCTCCTTACCAGAGGGCACCACCCCTGCAGGGGTAAAGTGCCTGTCTTTCAATCCTTTGGATGTGAGCCTGGTCCTGGGTCACTCCGATCCATCCATGTCCGGGAAAAAATGAAGAGAGGAGACCATAGTGTAGTATATAAAAGATATGTATCCTTCTTTTATTAAAGCCACATATGGGATACAGTATCAAAAAAAGTTTTTTTAAAATAAAGTCCAAGCATTAAAATCCAAAAAGTGGTTAAAAAGATTATTTGAAATAGTCCTATATTAGTCACATAACCGTCTCCAGCAGACAATGGCTGCTGTGCTGTGAGGAAGCCTCATGCACTTCCCGTGCTGCTGGGCTTGCGTTCCACCCTCACACTCCCTGGAACCGGACGTGACGTAGGACGTACAGCTAGGTGTCAACTGACGCGTTTCGTCATAGACGTTATCAAAGCCGTTCTTTGATAACGTCTATGACGAAACGCGTCAGCTGACACCAAGCTGTACGTCCTACGTCACGTCCGGTTCCAGGGAGTGTGAGGGTGGAACGCAAGCCCAGCAGCACGGGAAGTGCATGAGG
Organism: Glandirana rugosa; assembly: GCA_018402905.1. Taxonomy (NCBI): domain Eukaryota; kingdom Metazoa; phylum Chordata; class Amphibia; order Anura; family Ranidae; genus Glandirana; species Glandirana rugosa. The sequence continues at coordinate 498,438 of BLSH010302669.1, read as the reverse complement.
CTTCCTCACAGCACAGCAGCCATTGTCTGCTGGAGACGGTTATGTGACTAATATAGGACTATTTCAAATAATCTTTTTAACCACTTTTTGGATTTTAATGCTTGGACTTTATTTTAAAAAAACTTTTTTTGATACTGTATCCCATATGTGGCTTTAATAAAAGAAGGATACATATCTTTTATATACTACACTATGGTCTCCTCTCTTCATTTTTTCCCGGACATGGATGGATCGGAGTGACCCAGGACCAGGCTCACATCCAAAGGATTCTTGTATGACATACCACTTTTTAGAATTTTAAGAATTTATTTAACCAATTTTTTACTGTATATGGATTTGGTCACACATTAGCACTTGCCATTAATCTATTTTACACTGAAGAAAATTATTTTGGGGATATTTTTAAGATATTTGATCACATACTAGCACATGATACTAGCACATTTTTTTCAAAAAAATGTATTTTAAAAGTCTTACTGCAGTCACATTTTTATCTAGTCATTCCTATCAAGTGTATAACTTTATCATTGATGAATTTTTGATCGCATACCAGCACATGATACTAGCACTTTGTTTCAAAAAATGTATTTTTAAAGTTTTACTGAAGTCACATGTTTATTCAGCCACGTATATTTAGTGCATATCTTTATCATTGATGACTCAGGCAGCGCCCAATCCAGTTTTTACCTATTATACAACTTTTTGGCTTCCTAAGGGAGCTAACTCCCTGGTAGGCAGCAGCTGAGTAAATTATCCTAAGCACAATACACCCACATATACATGTGTCTCATATCTGCCTGAAGTTCTTTAATTTTTTTTTTAATTCAGCTACATATGTTTTTGAGCGGGAAAACACTGTTCTTCGCTGTCCTGTTCTACATCTGTATCCCCTTTGCTGGATTCATTTGTCCTTTTGGCACTGAATTTGTATTGTATTGTCCGTGCCAACGTTTTTTGTCATTGATACACATAGGAATGCGTTTATTTTGGCACTATACATTATTTGTACTCTCTGCTATTGGAACACGGCTGCTGTTTTGCTTGGGGATTAAAGCCTAAGCTGCATGGCCAATATTAGGTAGTTTAGTCATTCTTGCAAAATTGCATGAAATTAATAGCAGAAAGGCAGTAAGCAATCCCTGATTAGTGAAACAAATGGTTCCCTATGGTGTAAAGTTGTCAAAAGCATGCATTGGTGATTATAGGGCTGCTGGGGTGAGTTAAAGAGGTTGGGTTTTACTTCCTCTTTTGTTCTCTGCAAAGTAAAAACATAATGGGCTAGTATGCATCGCATACTAGCCCATTATGTGGCACATACCTGGAGACGAAGCCTGCGCTGTCCCCGCTGGTAGCCGCATCCATGTCTGCACCTCTTCCTTCCGGGGGCTGTGGACTCCGACTCTGTGACTGGTCAGAGACGCATGGCGCTTGTGCGCGGGAGCCACCACACACGGTGCTCGCTAGTGAGGGGCTGTTTCTTCAAACCGCATGCGCCAATGATATCATCAGCGCACTACAAGGTAAATATCTCCTAAACGGCGCACATTTAGGAGATATTTACTGTACCTATAGGCAGGGCCAGGACAAGGGGTGGGCAGGAGGTGCAGCTGCCCTGGGCACTGTGGTATCATGTGAGATGGGGGGCACCAAAAAGGTTGGGGGAGGGGGGAA
>BLSH010302669.1:455053-470262 GCA_018402905.1 Glandirana rugosa | reverse complement strand
ATCTGACAGAAATGCAGAGGTCCATACGAACATTAAGACATGAAGATCTCAACCACTGTGGGAAAGGTGCCTGATGTTGGACATGATGGTGTTAAAGGTGAGAGCAGCCCATTCACCACAGACAACACAAGCCTCTCACCTCCCTCATTCGACCAAAGAAGTCACAAAGCATTTTCCCACACCATGGGGTACAATCCTTCAACGATCAGATCTCGATGTGGATAGCATTCACTCAACCGGGTATAAATATGCAAAGGAGAATAAAAGAATCTAGTGCTCTCCATTTAGATACTTTATTTTAAAAAAAGGATTAAGAAGAACAACTTGAGCATAGCACTACAACCTAGTGCACGTATAATGTTTTTCATGTGTACAAGCAATCAAACCATAAACATGGCCGTGGATGACGTCATACGCAGCTCCCCCCCCCCCCGTACATGTTACGTCTGTAGACGGGACTTTGTCAGCAGGATCGGTGCCAGGTAGCCAACCCGCTTTTAAATAGTGAATGACATAGCAACCAGACGCTGAAACATTGATCTCTCCAGATGGGCAGCGCAGCCGCAGATCGCATCCAGCAGGAAACATTTGAAAAAAGGTCTCCAGTTGCACAGCTTAGTACAAGCAATTTACATCAGATTCATGTAATTATGATGATATTATATGGAACATTTAACATTTTATGAGAGTCAGTTACATAGTTTTCTCTTTTATTTGAATGTTTCCTGCCGGATGCGATCTGCAGCTGCACCGCCCATCCAGAGGGGCCCATGTTTCAGCGTCTGGTTGCTATGGAATTCACTATTTAAAAGCAGTTTGGATACGTGGCTCCAATCCCGCTGATGAAGTCCCACCTACGGACGTAACGCTTACGGGGGCGGAGCTTTGTATGACGTCACCCGCGGCCATGTTTATGGTTTGATTGCTTGTACACAGAAACGTCATTATACAGTACATGCACTAGGTTGTAGTGCTATAATTGTAAGTTATTCTTAATCCTTTTTTTTTAAATAGTGTCTAAACAGAGAGCACTAGATTATTTTATTCTCCTTTGCACCTAGGTGGATGTTACATCGGCCCGATGCTGCATCTGTCCCCCTGGTGCCTCTACACTGAGAAAGAGCGATTGAACACCGGCGATCACACAGTTTTCAGAGCTCCGTGAGCAGAGAGCTGCAGACTGTCAGTCACAGCTCTCTGCTCTGCCACCTCCTCGCTCACTGGAGCACTGAGCTGTGGAGGGGCAGAATGGGCGTCTCAGGCTCTCAGAAGGTGTCAGTCCAGGCACATGGCGGATCCAGACTCCATGGTTGGGATGATTTGGTGCCTCGACTGACATTGGTGATGTCAGCAGAGAGCGGATTTCAGCCCGCTCTCTGCTGAAAGCGGGTCACAGGAGTGCAAAGCAAATTTCACTCCTGTGATCCATAATAGAAGTACAGCTAAACAAGCTTTGGCTTTACTTGTCCTTTTAAGCAGCTAATAAAAGGAGTGTCGATAACAACATTGATAAAGTCAGTTGGCAGGTGGTCCTAGACTCCGTACAGCTGTGTAATTGGTTGACTGAAATTGTAGCCCTTGGTTCTGTCATCAGGCCTTGTATTCTGTTGGGTTCTGAAGTTCAATTCAATACTTCCATGTTTTTTCTGTGACTTGTAAAAGGGGATCTTCCATTGGAAATCATTACCTTCCATATTGCTTCTTCATCAATCACTGCCAGAATGTGTTGAATTTGGAAGTATCTTCAGATGGCCATTTTTTTCAGTGCTCCGGCAGCATGGGTGGCACAAGAGTTAAGTATTTGCAAGGAAACATTTTTTTGAGGATTTATTTTTGTGAGTCACTTGAATGCTGAACTCTGGGACAAGAAAATATTTTCTAAAAATTTGAGTGCCAAGAGTTGTCTTATTTGAATCTTGGTGTGCTTTGTGTATTTCTTCCAGATATTTGCAGTGGAACTTCTTATAATAAAGACCGCTCACTGCTGCTCTCTCTCTTTGTGCAGGGTGACTGGTCTTGTCTCCGCCCCCTCCTCTGCAGGCAGCCTGTAGTGGGTGGGGCCTGTTGGGTCCCTTCCACAGCTCTGCTCCCTGCACCTGTACAGGCTATATACACTACAGTCATGAAATCACTGCTACTTGTACAAGGTAATAACTGAGTTTGCAAAGACATTTGGTGCTCACAGGTCCTTGTGGCTATTGAGGAATATATTTAAATAAAAGTTGTTGTGTCCAAAGTTCAGCTTTTGACATGCAGAAGCTTATATGAGGTTTTAAAAGACACACTTTATAGTGTATCTGAACCCCAAAAATAATGAATTGCAGCTCATCGGTTGTATTGGCTGCGTTTATTTCCTTTTTACAAGTCTTTTTTTTTCTTTATTTTCACCTGGTTGTAAACCAGATGAAAGGAAAGGGACCCCAAGTGGCTGGGATGATCTTGCCACCGCTGTGGTCACAAAGATCTGCCCACATATAGATGACCTAAAGCTCAGTCTGTAACTGTTTCTTAAATGCTATACAGGTATCAGCCTTGGGATTGAGCTTGATCCTGGGGCAACCTTTCCAGTCCATTTGTTGGTTGGTTGTTTCTTTTAGTTCTCCCATACACAAATACAGAGTCTTAATGGCACTCCAAATTATAGTCCCTTACACCAAGAAGAGGCCAGGCCAGGAGTAGAACAATCAACACTCAACCTTTCTAAGTAAAGTCATGGGACAGGCATTGATTATTACAGGCCACGCAGCACAGATGGACTCAGGTGCCAAGCACCTTTCTTTACTCCACTATCTCTGCTAACTTCATCCCAGCTCATATACCAAGCAGCAATACCTTTATGACCACTTACAGGTTAACATTGATTATCTCATTACAATGATATCTAAAAGTGGGTGGGATATATTAGGCAGCAAGTAAACAGTTTGTTCCTGAAGTTGATGTGTTAAAAGGACAAAAAATGGGCATCGCAGTTTGTTGTGTATGGGATTGTATAGCCACATATCAGAATACCCATGCCCATGCATGTCTACAGCCAAACGTGCCTACAATGGGCATGTGAGCATCAGAACTGGACCACGGAACAATGGAAGAAGGTAGCCTGGTCTGATGAACCATGTTTTGTTGTACATCATGTGGATGTGTGGGTGCATGTGCATTGCTTACTTGGGAAACAGATGACACCAGAATGCAGTATGGGAAGACAGAAAGTCGGCAGAGACAGCGTGATGCTTTGGGCAATGATCTGCTGGAAAATCTTCAGTCCTGCCATTTATGTGGATGTTACTTGACATGTATCACCTACCTAAAATGTACAGTTAGTGGGGGTTTTATTCCATCAACTTTACTTAATAAATCTTATTAGCAGACATATTAGTTCCTTCTTGCAGAGGCTTACCAGCAAAATGTCTTTGTGGTACGCCCCATTGCATTGGTTTTCTGACAAGTTCCTGTTCAAATTATTCCTGCTCCCTGCTCTAGCTGTCTTATACTTTTCTATTAAGTCTTTTACCCATAATGGGCTCCAACTTACAGTGGGGCAGTAGGTCATAATGCCTAACCTACAGGGAAGGTCCACTGGGAAGAACTCCTCACAACCCCCTTCTCTCCTTCTATCTCCTTCCACTGAAATGTAAATACGCAAGTAACTCCAGGTAAATGACAATCAGGTCTGTTGCTTGGTACCAAATGGGCAGAACCTAGCCTTAAGAGACTAACACCCTCTTACCTGGTGATCCTGTCAGTAACACACTTCCTGTTTAGTGTGATAACACTCATCCATTAGACTGTATCTACGGAGGAGCAGCATTGTCACCCTAGGCTACTCTCCTGATTTGGACCTTATCTCTATTACATAGATAAGTTTGCTTTGTAGCTCACAGAGGTTAGCTGAGAGACTGATAACCTTGCTTGAGATTTGGGGTAATTTCATAGGAAGCTACAAGGACGCACAATTTCTTAAAGAATCGAGAACCATTATTCTGTACTTACAGAAACGTTTCTTATCCTGAAAAAATAAAACAATGCTGCCACCACCCCTTAGGCTCAGTTTACACTGCCACGACTTGGGAACCGACTTGCGATACCCATGTTAGTCAATAAGAGCTGTTTTAATTAGCACTAGCACTATTGAAGTCGCTCTGCCTTTAGAAAAGGTTCCTGTTCTACTTCAAGGTGACTTCTATTCAACTTGTGCCCAATAGACTTTAATGGAAGTTGCCTCCAAGTCAGATCCTCATCTATACTGATGTGATTTGGATGTGACATCATAGGTAGATTATGCAGATTTCCCAAAAATCTCTTCAAAGTCCCTTCAAAGTCTTTGCATCAAGTAGTAGTCAAGTCACCAGGAAGTCACCTGGCAAAGTCGCACTGTAAGTTTTGCAACTTTCAGGGCACGGCAGTGTGAACCAAGCCTTAGGGCTTGAAACCTGAAATATATAAAATGAGTATTCTTGGGTTTAGATACACTTTTAAGGTTTGATACACATGCATCATATTATGTGCTATAAAGTCTCTATGACGATCTGGAAACTGTCCCTCTGTGATAGGCTCCAGATGCAAGTTTGCAGTCATTCCCTGTGCTCCAGTATTCTTTCCAGGCAGCCTGTAAAATATATGTAGGAATTTCTGATCAGGAATGCTACTAAGAAACACTAAGGGGTTGAATGCTATGGAGAGGTCATTCTAGGAATTTCTGGGTTCAGTGAAAGCTTCTCTGGTTGAAGAGTTTCCTTCAAACCAAACTCTCACTTTATATCGACCTGAAACCGTGGCTATGCTTTCATAATAATACCACTGCCTAAATATGTTGCTCACCATTCTAAATTAAAGCAGGTATAAACCCTAACTAATGGACATTTAGTTTGTTTGAAGCTGAACTCTGGCAAAGGACTCCCCTGTAGCTAAGAACCCTAGTAGAGCAAAAAAAAAAAAAAAAAATGGTGTAAATACTTACCTGAATACACTTGACATGCCAAGTCTTGAGTCTTCTTTCTTATGGACTGTAGAGCGGGAGGGCTGTTCTTCAATTTAAAGAGGATAAAAAGTGAAGATATATTGTATAAAGACATCTAGGGATGCCTAAGCGGGTATCCTGAAAAAGTTTACTTTTTGCTTTGGTATTGCTTAAAGTGTTACTAAGCCCACAACAGTAAAATCCGTCTGTACGTGCAGCATAGCATGCTTGTTATACTCACTGTGGAACTTAAGGGGTTAATCCTCTGCATTGTGTAAAAAGGTTGTTTTATCCTGCATGCATAGATCTTCCCCTCCCTGCACTGTCTATCTGGGGAAGGCCAGCTTTACACAGGCAGGGTAGCCGGCCTGCAAATGCTCAGTTGTGTCTTTAATGCTGGAGAGAACATGTACTTGTTCTCAGCGCTAGCCAGGTCACATGATATTGACATCACACATGTGGGTGTGTATACAGCCTGTAGTGGAAATCTCCTCTTACCTGAACTCTCAGCACTGGAGAAACTGTGCAATTTATCACTGACTGTGGTATACAGATCATCCAAAAAGGTATATAGTGGCAGTATTTTAATATAAACAGAAGATATACAGTATCTCACAAAAGTGAGTACACCCCTCACGTTTTTGTAAATGTTTTGTTATATCTTTTCATGTGACAACACTGAAGAAATTACTCTTTGCTACAATGTAAAGTAGTGAGTGTACAGCTTGTATAACAGTGTAAATTTGCTGTCCCCTCAAAATAACTCAACACACAGCCATTAATGTCTAAACTGCTGGCAACAAAAGTGAGTACACCCCTAAGTGAAAATGTCCAAATCTGGCCCAAAATATTTTGTGGGGCCACCATTATTTTCCAGCTCTGCCTTAACCCTCTTGGGCATGGAGTTCATCAGAGCTTCACAGGTTGCCACTGGAGTCCTCTTCCACTCCTCCATGATGACATCACGGAGCTGGTGGATGTTAGAGACCTTGCGCTCCTCTACCTTCGATTTGAGGATGCCACACAGATGCTCAGTAGGGTTTAGGTCTGGAGACATGCTTGGCCAGACCATCACCTTTACCCTCAGCTTCTTTAGCAAGGCAGTAGTCATCTTGGAGGTGTGTTTGGGGTCGTTATCATGTTGGAATACTGCCCTGTGGTCCTGTCTCAAAAGGGAGGGGATCATGCCCTGCTTCAGTATGTCACAGTACATGTTGGCATTCATGGTTGCCTCAATGAACTATAGCTCCCCAGAGCCGGCAGCACTTATGCAGCCCCAGACCATGACACTCCCACCACCATACTTGACTGTAGGCAACACACACTTGTCTTTGCACTCCTCACCTGGTTGCCGCCACACACGCTTGATACCATCTGAAACAAATACGTTTATTTTGGTCTCATCAGACCACAGAACATGATTCCAGTAATCCATGTCCTTGTCTGCTTGTCTTCAGCAAACTATTTGCGGACTTTCTTGTGCATCATCTTTAGAAGAGGCTTCTTTCTGGGACGACAGCCATGCAGAAAAATTTGATGCAGTGTGCAGCGTATGGTCTGAGCACTGACAGACTGACCCCTCACCCCTTCAACCTCTGCAGCAATGCTGGCAGCATTCATACGTCTATTTCCCAAAGACAACCTCTTGATATGACGCTGATCACGTGCACTCAACGTCTTTGGTCGACCATGGCGAGGCCTGTTGTGAGTGGAACCTGCCCTGTTAAACCGCTGTATGGTCTTGGCCACTGTGCTGCAGCTCAGTTTCAGGGTCTTGGAGATCTTCTTATAGCCTAGGCCATCTTTATGTAGAGCAACAATTATTTTTTTCAGATCCTCAGAGACTTATTTGCCATGAGGTGCCATGTTGAACTTCCAGTGACCAGTATGAGAGAATGAGAGTGATAACACCAAATTTAACACACCTGCTCCCCATTCACACCTGAGACCTTGTAACACTAACAAGTCACATGACACTGGGGAAGGAAAACGGATAATTGGGCCCAATTTGAACATTTTCACTTAGGGGTGTACTTTATTTTGTTGCCAGCGGTTTAGACGTTAATGGATGTGTGTTGAGTTATTTTGAAGGGACAGCAAATTTACACTGTTATACAAGCTGTACACTCACTACTTTACATTGTAGCAAAGTGTCATTTCTTCAGTGTTGTCACATGAAAAGATATAATAAAATATTTACAAAAATGTGAGATACCGTATAAGCTGTGGGCACTGTGGGGGGAGATAAACTAATTACATATTACTGGGTTTAGTAACACTTTACGAAAAAACTTCCTGTTCCTAGGCATTCCTCTACCTTGAGCCCCATTAAAGAGGTTGTACCCCTAAAGGAAAAAAAATGTCTCATTCTATGCTGTAAAATACCTGGTTGATCCTGCCTGTTCCTGTGTCCCCCTTAGTGTGCTGACCACAGTCATCATGGCTGCTGATCCATGATACCGTGGTCAGTTTACGTGCCTCCGTCATCCTGCAGCTCTCCCCCTCCCTCTCTCCCTGTCACTTCCTAGTGTGTGAGCTGATAACCCCCCCCCCCGCTGCTATTCTGTGCGGCAGTAATGTTTGTAATTCCAATTACTCCCAACCCCCCTGCAATAATAAGATATACTACACAGTGTGTGTGTTTTTTGAAGATTTAGCAACTAAATACCTTTTTTCACGTCACCAATGTGCGGTCATGTGCAGCCCAGCTGACATCAGAAGGAAATTTTAGCCCCCTCCCACTGCAGTCCTTAGATTGGGGAAGGGGAGCGGCTGGCGGTCAAGTGACCGCACATCAGCGATGTGAAAAATGGTATTTACCTGCCTAATTTGTGTAGTATATCTTATTACAGAGGGGCCTGCAGGAATTGGGATCAATGGCTTTACAACCACTTTAAAGATGTATATGTGTAGAGTTGAGCGGACACCTGGATGTTCAGGTTCGGCGGGTTAGACCGAACTTCGCAAAAAAGTTCGGGTTCGGTACCGAACGTTACCCGAACTTGACCCCAGACCCCGAACCCCATTGAAGTCAATGGGGACCCGAACTTTTCGGCACAAAAATTGCTGTTAAAAAGTCCTGGAAAGTGCTAGAGGGCTGCAAAAGGAAGAAAAATGGGAGATGTTATTAGATCTGCAATCTGTCCCTCAAGCAGTAGTAATCTCTACCTAGTCCAGTATCAGAACGTTCTGTAATCAGATCGTTCTGTAATGCAGGATGAGAGATCGTTCTGTAATCAGATTGTTCTGTAATGCAGGATGAGATGTTATTAGATCTGCAATCTGTCCCTCAAAGCAATAGTAGTAATCTCTACCTAGTTATTAGATCTGCAATCTGTGCCTCACAATCTGTCCCTCACAGCGCCGGCAGCATCCTCTCCCTACACTAACCTGAGAGCATGTCACATGATGCACTGGCCAATCACAGCCATGCCATTAGTAGGCATGGCTGTGATGGCTTCTAGGGAAAACCAGTAAAACGCTTGTTGATTGGCTATTCAACATGCGTGATAAAATACCAGAACCCAGAACCCGAACCCGGACTTTTTCTCAAACGTTCGGGTTCAGGAAACCCGAAAGTTCGGTACGGACCAGAACTTTACAGTTCGGGTTCGCTCAACTCTATATATGTGCACTGATGGCTCTGACTACTAATCTCACCAGATCTGAGATGAGATTTAATGATGTATGTAGTATGTAATGATAAGTAAAATATAAAAATCCTTCACCCACAGCAAACATACCCCTCCAGCCAATCACTCCCTCTCAAACAAAAAATTCTCCCTTCCAAGCAAAAATTCCCCATCCCTAAGCACCCCACCTCCAGAAGAAGAACCCCACCCCCCATCCAGTCAAAAAGTTCCCCCCTCATTTAAAAATTCTCCCAGGTACAAACATCCCCTCACCCTGCAATTAACGTCTTCCCTTCCAATCATTCCTTCAGCAATTAAAAGATCCCTCCGAGTCCCAAGCAATAAACATTCCCCTCAGCACAAACATGCCTCACTCCCCACAATAAATGTGTCCCCTCCCAAGCACAACTGTCTTCCTTCTCACCAGCAGACTGCAGGTACAGACCTCAGATACAGCATGGCATAGAGCCGGGGAAGCCCTCCCATGATCTCCTTGGTTGTGCAATATACAGAGTCAAGTAGTAGCCTAGGACTTCCTTCATGTAACATCTTGAAAAGAGAATACTGAGACTCAAGTATGGGGCATCCCGTACTCCCCTCAGTTGTGTGATATGCTGACAGAACCAAGGAGTAGCCTAGGAGTTCCCTCATGCAACATCTAGAAGAAAACAGCTTTGACTGTATAACTCACCTTCAATTCAGCACTGTCCCTTGCGGTAACTCATCTTCACTTCATGTGAGCCCAGGCTGTCATGGACCCTCATCTCCAGGGACGTATTATCATGCTGGTTAAGGCTAACAATACCTCAGCATAGGACATCCCCCATTATATAAGTGAAGTTCTGTTCTGCAGTAAGAACTGCCCACTGCCAGTGACGGGAAGGACAAGGACCTATAACATCCTTGAGCCAATTTCTTAGAACAAGTATGCTAGTGTAGCCAGGTGGTGGGCCTACAGCAATATCGAGATGGAGACATTGCCCTTTATTCTTCTCTCCCTCTATTGAGATAATACATTATGCTGTACCATTCTCCTCTAGCCAGCAGGGAGAGAGCTAAGCAAGCCAAGCAAGCCCATATTCTTCTATGCAGAGTGCTGAGAATCCTGGGAGCTGTAGATTGAGATGGCAGCCATATAATGACTAGACTATAATGGTTACATTACAGATCCCAACAGTCACTGTGCAGTAGGAGTGGACAGATGAGTTTTATTACATTGCCTCTAAATGTTCTTCCTCTTGGCACCGAGGGAGTTACAGCGAGAACACCTCTGAATATTTGTCTGCCAGCTGGAGACCATACCAGCAGACATTCAAGCCTGAGAATGTGAGTGAGGACACCCGGGGGGGCAGCACAACACTGCCCACATCACAGCACCTCTACTGCTACCACAGGGAGAATGGAGCATCCACACACCCTCTGCTTCCCACCGCTGATCATCGGAGGCTTTCAGGAAGAAAAGCGAGGGAAACCCCCCCCCCTCCAGTGAGAGGTCAACGCAGCATCCAAGGGGCTAGTAAAAGGGCTATTTGCCCATTGCTGATACTGCTAGCAGGGACTGAGCCACTGGCAGCAGGACACCAAGCATACCCAATCCATACCACAACCATACTGCACTGTATACCACACTTATTCCAAATCTAGACAGCATCTATAACAACCCTATACCACATTATTCTGAACCTTTACCAAGTGAACCACGTTTACTTTGCACTTGTGCCAAGACAAACCCTACCTATACTGCATGCAGGGTAACCGGAACTGTCGTCAAGTGAACTGATGGTCTTAAAGGGCCCCAACAATAGCCAGCAGAAAAACATCTCAAAGGACTGCTCTCCCATAATAATTATTCTGCAAGCTCACTTTGTTCCCCAGCTCCTTCCGCTAATATCCTCCTTTTCTTTTGGACAGTACATAGCCAGTTGGTCTAGAACTAGCATCGTCGACATAAATGTTCTCTGGCAGTATAGTTCCAGCATTCGGTAGATTCAACTTTCCTACTGCTCACTGCTGTACTTGAGGTGGCCTTAATGTTTATACTGATCTGGATGCTGAATGTCATCTTATGCCTAGTTCTTAGGCTCCATTCACACATAGGCAATTTGAATCGTGGGCAGAATTGCTGCAATTCTGCCTGCGATTCCAGAATCGCTTCCTGCGCTTTGCCACGATTTGGAAGATTCCACCCGCAATTCATATCACCTAGGTGTGAATGGAGCCTTACTGTTAATCACTTTATACAGAGCATTGTTAGTCCATTTTATGTTTGCCTAGTTACCAACAATATTGGGTGACAAAATATTATGTTTGCATTTACTACTTTATTTGGTGCCTGTTTTCTTTGGTATAGCACTACTATTGGATACTAAGTATTACCTTCAGTGATTTCCTGTGATATTGTATGCTTGTACACCCATCCTATTCAGTGTCTTCTACAGGGGGCAGCGCTACACTAGTTTAGAATTCTGACTTCCTTCTGACTTTAGTAACATTGTTCCAGGTCACAATGGATTGCATCCATTGGAACAGAAAAATGGCCAGTAAGCCAGCATTTACAGTAGGAGATGACAGTCCATATATTTATTTTATCACATGGTTCCTTTTAGCCAATAGCAGCCTGGAGGTGAGGATCTCATACAATAGTGGTGCAATCAGAGTCAATATTCTTTGTGAAGAACACTATAGGCCACCAATGTTTGTAATGGACCAGAATTACTATGGGGAGATTGGACAACAGAGCATCTCATTGATGTGTCATCAATGCATTGCCTCCAATTGCAATGGTTGGGATTGATTGATTGATTGATTGGTTGGGTGATTTTGGCCAATAGCAGCCTGGAGGTGAGGATCTCGTACAATAGTGGTGCAATCAGGGTCAATATTCTTTGTGAAGAACACTATAGTCCACCAATGTTTGTAATGGACCAGAATTACTATGGGGAGATTGGACAACAAAGCATCTCCTTGATATGTCATCAATGCATTGCCTCCAATTGCAATGGTTGGGATTTATAGTGAAGAATTGTTGTAGAAATGTAGAAACTTTTGTAGAAATGAGCTTGAAATTTCAGCAAACTTGATTTTTTTTTTTTTGATTTTTTTTTTCCTAAAAAAAGTTTAAAAGAAGAGGATCCAAAATTACACTAAAAGTATGCAAACGAAAACAAAACAAGGAAATTGACAAAAACTGTAAACATTTTTATCGCTTTCTCTGGGTATTTGTTTTTGTTACGTTTTTATCACATTATATGATAATCATGTGTTCCAGAAAATTAGTAACAAATGTACAAAATTGTTTTGGGGATTTGCTTTGACTTTTTGTGCCTCTTTTGGCGTATTTTAATTTTTTTTTAATTTTTTTTAGATGATAGGCAAAAAGACACTGCCCTAATAGCAACCTGAATCATTTTAAAGAGACAGAACAACATTTGCACTGTCTCTTTAAAAAAATTTTTTAAGTTGTTTCTCTTTTGTCTAAAAAAATGTAAAATATATCAAAATGAGCCTAAAAAGTGAAGCAGCACTCAGAAAAGAATGAAAAAATATACTCAAACCATTTAAAGCTCTTTAAAAAAACTATTTTATTCATATTAAAGGCCAGTACAAACAGCATCACATATCACATAATATACAGGATATACAATCTTGCATAGTTATACATGACCAGAAAGGTCTGAACTAATATACCAGTAATTATTAAGGTTTTCTTCATTTAAAGCTCTTAAAAAATACACCTAAAACATCTTTAAACCCACATAATTGATCAAATGCATTTTGTCTATAGGAAAAGTATCACTGAAAAATCTGCAATTTGATCAAAAACTCGATAAAGCAAAAATAAAAGATTTTTCTTATGACTAATTTTTAGTTCGCTCTTATCACATCATGTGTGTGAATCCTTATCATTACACGTGTCAAATAATAAAAAAATGGCGCAGACACGACAGCCAAATGTCTTCTTGGCACACAATCAAACTAACAAACTATGGATAGCTTGGCTGCCAAGGTTCTGCTTTGTACTGTTTACATTTTACTTCTCTTTCTCACATTTTCTGGCTCAGGCTGACTCATTCATCACAAAATAACTTAATCTTTAGGATCATTAGGATTGCTTGAGGAGATATGGGTTTGAATGGCCCAACACCCACAATTAAAGGGACACACCAGTGAAAAATGAAAGCATTTAATTTAAAATAACCAAGAGCCTAGGTAGCTCTAATATTCATTCTAGCATTTATCGTGTGCCACTTGCTGCTTTACTTCACTGTATGTAACTCTAGGGCTTCCACAGGGATAAGGATCTCGCCATCCTCGTGTCACAGGCATGGGTGATTCAGTTGCCAATTACCAATCAAAAGCACTGCCACGTGGGAGAAAGTGAAGCAAGTCTTGTCATAGCTGGATTTACTGGATTTTAATTTGCACTCAAGCACCAAACAATGTGGCAAGGGTGCAAAGGGGATGTGGCTATAAGCTGCTCTGGGAAGAACAGTAAATTGAACCTGTTGCTTTGCCCCGCATAGACTGGCATGCTCAGAATGGTAGCCAGGAATTACAGCCAAAAGTCATTGCCAGAGCTAGAGATAAATGTAAAAACCACATAGAGTTTCATCAAGATGAAAGTAAGTCAGCAACAAACATAATTCCAATAAACATCAAAAAGGTTGCACCTACAAGCTAACTAAATCTACCAGGGGCACAAAGCCATTAAAAGGGGACCAAACCAATTGTGACTCCTGCTTGCACACAAGTGTGGTCACCTGAGACCCTTAACATGGGAGCCCATATTTGTACACACAAGGAGAATCTGAAGTGTAGGAAAAGCAGAGGAGCAGCAATACAAACAAGGTGCACACTAGAGGAAATGACAATGATGAGCTACCTTACATACAGTTGACCACATGGTGGCCACCCATGGCAGCTGACCTAGATACAGAAAACTGCTGAGTGCCCTGCTGCATGAAGGAACAGCAGATCTCACCAGAACAAGAATTTCCTGGCTCTTTGACTCCTATATAAGAAATTGGAGATGTAGCTGTCACCAGGACCGGAGATCACAGAGACACCAAAAAAAGCCCAAAAACCATTGTCAGATATTCTAACCCTCCCTCACTCTGTAAAAATGTATTTTGGCTGTGTCTATGTTGGAAATAT
Source organism: Glandirana rugosa (assembly GCA_018402905.1). NCBI lineage: Eukaryota > Metazoa > Chordata > Amphibia > Anura > Ranidae > Glandirana > Glandirana rugosa. The sequence continues at coordinate 456,522 of BLSH010302669.1, read as the reverse complement.
TTCCCATTTACTCTCTGTGCTGTTGTGACTTGGTGCCAGGGTCAGGCTGAGTGGGAGGCAGAAGAGGCAGCTGCTTAAGGTGCTTCAGCAGGAGAGAGCCACAAAAAGGGCAGGATCTGCAACCTAGTTTGCTCATGGAGCTCTTTGGGTGCTAAAGGACCTTGTCCTGGCACTGTGAGGAGTTTACCTAAAATGTCCTTTCCTTGTTCCTGGCAATTAGATATAGCTGGAGAGAATTGGAAAGAAGATAAGCGTACATTATGGCCAAATGATGTGGCTACTCATCTAAATTATTGAGTTCAAGTTCATTTTCAGCAATAGGTACTGTTAATGCTACAGAATACAAAGACATAGACAATAGTCATAGACAACTGTGTTCTTCCAACCTTACGGTAACCGTTTAGGGAAGACCCTTTTCTATTCCACCATGACTGTGCCCCTGTGTAGAAAAGCCATAAAGGCATGGTTTGACCAGTTTGATGTGAAGGAACTTGAGCGGCCTTCTCAGAGCTCTGATTTCAACCCTATTAAACAAACACCTTTTGGATGAACTGGAACACCAATGGCTAGCCAGGTTGTGGGGAGGTGTGGTGACAGTAATTACAGTCTCTGGTTGTAGATAACCAAACTTGTATTAATGCAGAATCCAGTAATTTGCAATAAACCCGATGAGAAGGCACCCAATTTGTGGTACGTGGTATTTGTAATTTGTGGTATGTATATGCTGTGTGTGAGAAATAACCTGTTAATATTACAATTTTATGAAAAAAAAAATCTTCATTATTGCAAAGAATTGTGGGTAAAAATGCCAACTTCAAAAATCTCACCATGCCTGTAACTAAATACTTTAAAATGTCTACTTTCCAAAAAGGGGTCATTTGGGGGGCATTTGTACTTTCCTGGCTTGTCAGGGTCTCAAGAAATGATATAGGCCGTCAGTATATCAGTGATTGGCACCATAGCTTGTAGACTCTATAACCTTCACAAAGGTCAAATAATATACACTTATTTGGGTTATTTTTACCAAAGATATATAGCAGTATAAATTTTGACCAAAATTTATGAAGAAAAAATTACCAATCTGCAAAATTTTATACCAGAAACAAAGAAAATGGAGTACTGTCCGTGATTCTTTGTTTCTGGTTGTGGTGATTGTAGCCGTATTAATGCAATTGTGCCAGGGAAAATTAAGTGCTGTCCGTGAAACTTTTTTATTTGCACTAACATAAAATTTTTCAGGACAAGCTTTCGGGTGTGTCCCCTTCTTCAAGGTCCAAGCAGTACTGAATAAAAACAGTTTTAGCCGAATGTTAAAAAAAGAGAAGAAAAAAACCTCTGAGGGAAAGGAGAATGAGGAAAAACAAACAAATACAAATCAATGTATAAGGCCATGGTAATGAAACTAGCTGCAGAGATAGTGAGATAAGACAGACAGAGTTATGGACTGGGGAGGGGAGGGGGGGGGGGGG
>BLSH010302669.1:402749-413313 GCA_018402905.1 Glandirana rugosa | reverse complement strand
TTTTTTCCTTCAGTTACAACAAACCCATGTTGCACCGTGCTGGCGCGTTAAATCTCTACAATTTGACATGGGTGACAAAACTGATAGACTAAATAATCTGCCCTTATTATATTGAAAATAACAGAAATATGTTTTTTTTTTTTTACCTTGCTATCTACCTTAAATCACATTGTTATTTGCACAGTGTGCTTGCTTGTAGCCTAAATACTGAAATTTGAACTGAAAACTGTAATTTTGTAACTTTTGTAAAATGCCAGTAAAAACTTGGCTGTGCCAGTAAATTTAGTGTGTCATGTCAGTAAATTTCAATCTGGAAGGTTGGCAACACTGTTGCGCGGTCGTGCCACGTTGTACCCAAACAACATTGACTTCCTTTTTTCCCACAAATAGAGCTTTCTTTTGGTGGTATTTGATCATCTCTGCGTCACTTCTGATCACCGCTATAAACAAAAGAAGAGCAACAATTTTGCAAACAAAATCAATATTTCTCGCTTTTTGCTAAAATACAAATCCAAAAAAAAAATATATAAAAAAAAATGTATTCATCAATGTATTTTTGGCGTACATTGATTTGTTTTGCGCAAAAGTTGCAGCGTTTATGACCGATGAGAATTAATTTATGAGGTTTTCATTTAATTATTTTTTTTACTAGTAATGGCAGCGATCTTCGATTTTTAGCGGGAATGTGACATTGCGGCGGACATGCTGGACAATTTTGACACTTTTTTGGGACCATTGGTATTTATACAGCAATCAGTGCTATGAAAATGCACTGATTACTGTATAAATGTCACTGGCAGGGAAGGGGTTAACACTAGGGGGCACTCTAGGGGTTAACTGTGCTCCCTGGTATGTGTTACTAACTGTGAGTGGGCTGAGTGGGGGAGGAGAGAAATCGCGGCTTCCATATACATGGAACCCATGATCACATTCCTTCTCCCCTGTCAGAACGGAGATCCGTTATTTACATACACGGACCTCCGTTCTGTCACTGCAGGGGAGCGATCGCGGGTAGCCAGCGGACATCGAATCCGTCCTACCCTCTCCCTGGCTCCCCCGTAACACAGTGAGCGCGCGAGCGCTCCTCCGGCGGCGCACGCTCACGATCCGCGATCTCGCAGCCGCTGTCGGTTTGCGATATCAAGAAAAGTTGCCGCCGTCAAGCCACGGCGGGCGGTCGGCAATTGGTTAATCTCATAAATAACATTTCCACTGCATTTGTGAAGAAGGCTTCACGGCACCCAAGAAAGTTCAGCAAGCGCCAGGACCGTCTCCTACAGTTGATTGAGCTGCGGGATCCGAGCACCACCAGTGCAGAGCTCAGGAATGACAGCAGGCAGGAGTGAGGACATCGGCACGCACAGCGAGGAAAAGACTTTTGGAGGATGGCCTGGTGTCAAGAAGGGCAGCAAAGAAGCCACTTTTCTCCAGGAGAAACATCAGGACAGACTGATATTCTGAAAAAGGTACAGGGATTGGCCTGCTGAGGACTGGGGTAAAGTCATTTTCTCTGAGAAAGACCTTCAAAAGGAGCAGAGAGCTTCAAGCGCGTAGCCTGCTTGCATTCCACAACATCTCTTCCTCTCCTGGTGACGTCACGTCCGCCCGAGCTTTCCATGCGGGTTGGCGTGGACTTCCTGTATACTCCAGCACGTCCATTCCTCCATCTCCTGTTCTCCAACACTGGAACCCGGTGGCTCAATGCAGGATTGAGGACTTTGATGGACTTCACTACATACGATAAGCTTGCTAATTTTAATTTTCTGTGTTTTTAACCGTTAAACTCCAGTGTGATACTGCACTTAGGTGGCAACCCTCCCCCCGCCCCTTCTTCTTTTCTGTTTGTCTCTACAGAGCTGGCTCAACTCTGAGCAGGGCCGCTGATAAGGCAGTGCAGCCTACCCTGCTGTACTGGGCCCAGGCCCCATCAGCTCAAAAGGGGGGGGGCACAGGCACCTGTTGAGCGAGGGCCGCCTGTACTATGTTATTGCAGACACCTATCCTCTTTTGCCTCCCCCTGCAGTGCTGCCAACTTCTGCTCCTCTTTTTCCCTCCTGATTTACTGCAGGGGGGTTGGTTCTAGCACATGTACCCTTTCCATCTGCTGTCCAGGACCCCTGGGTGCCCCTTTCCCCCTAGTGCTCCCCTCTTCTGCTCTCCTGCCGACAGCTGCTGTGGGCACACAGGGGGATATGTCAAGATGAAGAGCGGGCAAAGGGGCTGATAAATATATAATTTATTGACCCCTCCCTTTCCTGAATGAACACATTGAGTGATCAGTAGCAATCACTCCTGTGTCCATTCATCACTGAAGCATAGTATACATGCTTCAGTTTGTGAATGAGCAAGAAGCATCAGAGTGCTTCCCATTCATTCATCTTTGCAACTGAGGCTGCAGAGAAAGGGACTGATACATTTATGTCCTCTGTCACTCCTGGCTGGGGGGGGGGGGGGCTGTCAGGTAGGCTGCATGGAGCCCCATGATTTCTAGCAGCAGCCCTGACTCTGAGGATAGCAGCCCCGAAGTGCCCCACACCCTGGCAATAGAGACTGTATGGGCTAACAGCCCCCAAGCATGTTGTATCACTTGGACTAATGATTGTTTTACACTCCATGCGCCGGAACATATTGTTATTCTCTGACGAATCCCCTTCCCAATTGTTTGGGGTATCCGGAGAAAACCTTGTCCGGAGAATAAAAGGTGAGCGCTACCATCAGTCCTGTGTCATGCCAACAGTAAAAGCATCCTGAGACCATTCATGTGTTTGGTTGCTTCTCAGCCAAGTTAATGGGCTCACTCACAATTTTGCCTAAGAACACAGCCATGAATAAAGAACGGTACAAAATTATCCTCCGAGAGCAACTTCTCCCAACCATCCAAGTACAGTTTGGTGAAGAACAATGCCTTTTCCAGCATGGTGGAGCACCATGTTATTAGGCAAAAGTGATAACTAAGTGGCTTGGGGAACAAACCATCGAAATGTTGGGTCCATGGCCAGGAAACTCCCCAGACCTTAATCCCATTGAGAAATTGTGGTCAATCCTCAAGAGGCAGGTGAACAAAAAAACGAATTCTGACAAACTTCAAGCATTGATTATGCAAGAATGGGCTGCAATCAGTCAGGATGTGGCCCAGAAGTTGATTGACAGCATGGCAGGGAGGAGTGCAGAGGTCTTGAAAAAGAAGGTTCAACACTGCAAGTATTGACTCTTTGCATAAACTTCATGTAATTGTTAATAAAAGCCTTTGACACTTATGAAATGCTTGTAATTATACTTAAGTGTACCATAGTAACATCTGACAAAAAGATCTAAAAACACTGAGGCAGCAGACTTTGTGAAAATTTGTCTCATCCTCAAAACTTTTGGCCACAGCTGTACACAAAGCACACTGAGATTAAAGCGGAGGTCCACCGCCCGCTGCCGCCCCTTTAGAAATTAAAAGTCAGCAGCTAAACATACAGTAGCTGCTGACTTTTAACAGGTCACTTACCTGACCAGCGATGTCGGCACCACCGCCGATCTTCGGATCGACTGGTCGAGTGCTGCTGCCGCCATTGATGGTAAGGGAACCCGGAAGTGTAGGAGGAGGAGGACCCTGCGGTGGCCTGGGCTCCTGGATGTGGGGAAAAGGACACCTGCCAAAGACAGGTATCCTCTCCCCCCTCCCCAAATGTGACCCCTGAGGGGGGGGGGGGAATCCGACGAGTGGAAGTTCCACTTTTGGGTGGAACTCCGCTTTAAATAACAATACACATGATTTATTTTATTTTATTTATTTCAGGTACTTATATAGCACTGTCAATTTACGCAGCGCTTTACATATACATTGTGCATTCACATCAGTCCCTGCCCTAAAGGAGCTTACAATCTAAGGTCACTAACTCACATTCATACATGCACATACTAGGGGCAATTTTAGACAGGATCTAATCAACCTACCAGCATGTCTTTGGAGTGTGGGAGGAAACCGGAGTACCCGGAGTAAACCCACGCAGGCACAGGGAGAACATGCAAACTCCAGGCAGGTAGTGTCGTGGTCGGGATTCAAACCTGCGACCCTTTTGCTGCAAGGCAAAAGTGCTAATCACTACACCACTGTGCCGCCCAATGTATTTGGACAGTATTTACATATCCGGGGTTCATACATAAAGGGACAGTATACAAAAAAAAAATTACTTTTTCATTTTAAAAGTTGGGTCAATTATGACATACAGTGCCTTGTGAAAGTATTCGGCCCCCTTTGAACTTTGCGACCTTTTGCCACATTTCAGGCTTCAAACATAAAGATATAAAACTGTAATTTTTTGTGAAGAATCAGTGGAACGAAATTTATTGGATATTTCAAACTTTTTTAACAAATAAAAAACTGAAAAATTGGGCGTGCAAAATTATTCAACCCCCTTAAGTTAATACTTTGTAGCGCCACCTTTTGCTGGGATTACAGCTGTAAGTCGCTTGGGGAAGTCTCTATCAGTTTTGCACATCGAGAGACTGAAATTTTTGCCCATTCCTCCTTGCAAAACAGCTCGAGCTCAGTGAGGTTGGATGGAGAGCGTTTGTGAACAGCAATTTTCAGTTCTTTCCACAGATTCTCGATTGGATTCAGGTCTGGACTTTGACTTGGCCATTCTAACACCTGGATATGTTTATTTGTGAACCATTCCATTGTAGATTTTGCTTTATGTTTTGGATCATTGTCTTGTTGGAAGACAAATCTCCGTCCCAGTCTCAGGTCTTTTGCAGACTCCATCAGGTTTCCTTCCAGAATGGTCCTGTATTTGGCTCCATCTATCTTCCCATCAATTTTAACCATCTTCCCTGTCCCTGCTGAAGAAAAGCAGGCCCAAACCATGATGCTGCCACCACCATGTTTCACAGTGGGGATGGTGTGTTCAGGGTGATGAGCTGTGTTGCTTTTACGCCAAACATAACGTTTTGCATTGTTGCCAAAAAGTTTGATTTTGGTTTCATCTGACCAGAGCACCTTCTTCCACATGTTTGGTGTGTTTTATGGATATCTTTAAGAAATGGCTTTCTTCTTGCCACTCTTCCATAAAGGGCAGATTTGTGCCGTATACGACTGATTGTTGTCCTATGGACAGAGTCTCCCACCTCAGCTGTAGATCTCTGCAGTTCATCCAGAGTGATCATGGGCCTCTTGGCTGCATCTCTGATCAGTCTTCTCCTTGTATGAGCTGAAAGTTTAGAGGGACGGCCAGGTCTTGGTAGATTTGCAGTGGTCTGATACTCCTTCCATTTCAATATTATTGCTTGCACAGTGCTCCTTGGGATGTTTAAAGCTTGGGAAATCTTTTTGTATCCAAATCCGGCTTTAAACTTCTCCACAACAGTATCTTGGACCTCTGAGACTATCACAGTGCAGGTGCATTTATACGGAGACTTGATTACACAGGTGGATTCTATTTATCATCATTAGTCATTGAGGTCAACATTGGATCATTCAGAGATCCTCACTGAACTTCTGGAGAGAGTTTGCTGCACTGAAAGTAAGGGGGCTGAATAATTTTGCACGCCCAATTTTTCAGGTTTTTTTTTTTTTAAAAAGTTTGAAATATCCAATAAATTTCGTTCCACTTCATGATTGTGTCCCACTTGTTGATTCTTCACAAAAAAGTACAGTTTTATATCTTTATGTTTGAAGCCTGAAATGTGGCAAAAGGTCGCAAAGTTCAAGGGGGCCGAATACTTTCACAAGGCACTGTATAATTACATAGTAATACATATAAAACAACACCAAAATAGAGCAGGACTGAGATCTCTGTTCATGGAAGCTTACAATCTTAAATGGTAAGTAAAGAGTAAAAGCCAAAGATAAAGCCTCGTAATACTAGAAATAAGTCTGATCAAAGCCTGCAGAGGATACCAGTCACTCGTATATATGCTTATGAAATAATTCTGTAAATGCAAGGACTTCTCTATTCCCAGAATGCTGACACTGAAGCTTCTGCACCTAGTACTAAGAATGTTACTCTTGAGTAAACTTGAAATAGGCTTTCCTATTAGAGGTAATTATGTTGTGTTGCCATCTAGTGGCCATTTATAATACTGCAGCTTTTTAAGAAACTGCATTTTCCTGTGGGACATATTTGTTACATGTATACAGCACATCTGAAGGCATTGTCACATCCTCGCTTCGAGCACAAAACCTAAAAACAAGTAGCTTAGTCTCTTCTTATGGGTAAGTTGGTAAAGCCATGCAAAGCATTTTTTTTTTGCTCCTTTTAGCCCTCAGTGCATCATGAACCGCTGGTGCATAGCATCCGGAAAGTATTCACACCCCTTCACTTTTTCCACATTTTGTTATGTAACTGCCTTATTCCCCAAAATGGATTGAATGCATTATTTTCCTCAAAATCTACAAACAACACCCTATGATGACAAAGTGAAAGTGGTTTGTCTGAAATCTTTGCAACCGTATTAAAAATATAAAACGTACATAAGTATTCACAGTCTTTGCCATGACACTCACAGTTGAGCTCAGGTGCACCCTGTTTCCACTGATCATCCTTGAGAAGGTTCTACAACTTGATTGGAGTCCACCTTTGGTAAATTCAGTTGATTGGACATGATTTGGAAAGGCACACACCTGTCTATATAAGGTCCCACAGTTAAAGCATTTGTTAACCCAAAATAAAATGCTGCTCCTGTCTCTTTAATGTGCAATTAGCAGCATGGTGCGTTTGCTTTTTAAATAATTATCCCCCTGTATCCCCTAAAATACCTGTGTGATAATACCAGGTCATGACTTCCCCCCTGAGTGCTGACTCCCCTTATCATGTAGCTGATCCTGAGAGCCGTGGTCTGTGCAGTCTGTGTCACTAGCAGCTCTCCTGTTCTCCTCTGCCTGTCTTCAACTCCCCCCTCCTCCCCCTCCCTCTCCCTGTCAGTACGTAGAGTCTCTTCTCTGCTCTCATAATTAACTTTTAAAGCCCCTATCCCCTGTGTATTAGAACAAGAAGTTCCCCTGTGTCCATGTTATATCAAAAATATTCTTATCTATATAAATAATACTATACACACGGCTCTCTCTCTCTCCTCTCCAGCTGACCTCAGCAGCAGTGCTCGGCCCCACCCTCAGGAAAACTTTGCTGAGCAGAGAAGAGAGAAAAACGACAACTCATCCTAGGAAGTCTGTGTCTTATCTATACAGATATGTACATATATGATTATAACTCAGGCACAGGGGAACTTATTGTGCTAATACAGAGGGAATGGGAGCATTTTATACAAGTGGCTTAACAACCACTTTAACAGTGCATGTCAGAGCACAAACCAAGCCATGAAGTCCCAGGAATTGTCTGTAGACCTCTGAGACAGGATTGTATCAAGGCACAGTTCTGGGGAAGGGTACAGAAAAATATCTGCGGGTCCCAATGAGCACAGTGGCCTCCATCATCTATGAATGGAAGAAGTTTGGAGCCACCAGGACTCTTCCTAGAGTGGACCGCCCAGCCAAACTGAGCGATCGGGGGAGAAGGGCCTTAGGGAGGTGACCAGGAACCCAATGGTCACTCTGACAGAGCTCCAGTGTTTCTCTGTGGAGAGAGGAGAACCTTTCAGAAGAATAACCATCTCTGCAGCACTCCACCAATCAGGCCTGTATGGTAGAGTGGCCAGATGGAAGCCACTCCTCAGTAAAAGGCACATGACCTGGAGTTTGCCAAAGGGGTCCTGAAGGACTCTCAGACCATGAGAAACAAACTTCTCTGGCCTGATGAAACAGAGATTGAACTCATTGGCCTTAATGGCAAGTGTCATGCCTGGAGACTGGGAGACTAGTCAGGATCAAGAAAGATGAATGTAGCAATGTACAGAGACATCCTTGATGAAAACCTGCTCCAGAGCCCTCTGGACCTGAGGCTGGGGCAAAGGTTTATCTCCCAACAGAATAACCACCCTAAAAACACAGCCAAGATAACAAAAGAGTGGCTATGGAACAACTCTGTGAATGTCCTTGAGTGGCCTGGCCAGAGCCCAGACTTGAACCCGATTGAACATCTCTGGAGAGATCTGAAAATGACTGTGCACCGATGCTCCCCATCCAATCTGATGGTGCTTGAGAGGTCCTGCAAAGAAGAATGGGAGAAACTGACAAAAAATAGGTGTGCCAAACTTACAAATCATACTCAAAAAGATTTGAATACAAGAAAGAGAGAAGGCGCCTCTAAATGCAGTAGTTTTTATTACAAGCAAGGTGGAACACAGGGTGATTACACTCACAGATTTCAGTAGTTAAAAAGCATGTCCGCACACTTGTCTGCGGATAGACCTGGTGTTGAGTAGCAGTGTAGTCCAATTCCTGCGGGTCTCTGTGTTGGCTGTGGTCCAGGAGAATCTCACCGAGCGGAGCGACCGCCTGCAGTCAGTCTGAGGAATTTCCATTCGTAGCAGATGAAATGGCTGGGGGCATCCAGGGACCAGCGTGCACAGCGTCCCGCGTCACTCGTATGCGACGCGTTTCAGAGTATACAAATACCTGTAATTGTACTAACAGGTATACATGTATTTGTGAACCAATACTTCTATCATAAGTGTTTGCAAATGGATTTCTTATGGCATTTCTTTGGCATCAGTTTATATGTTCATTTCCGTGCAATACCATAATCCAGCCGCTAGATGGCACTCCAAAGCTCCCTTTATATAGCGGTGAGTTCGTCCCTTTGTTGCTCCCACTGCCTGATGAAAGAGTGCGCCTGCCTTTCCACGACGCAGGCTTTGTATACTCTGAAACGCGTCGCATACGAGTGACGAGGGACGCTGTGCGCGCTGGTCCCTGGATGCCCCCAGCCATTTCATCTGCTACGAACGGAAATTCCTCAGACTGACTGCAGGCGGTCGCTCCGCTCGGTGAGATTCTCCTGGACTGCAGCCAACACAGAGACCCGCAGGAATTGGACTACACTGCTACTCAACACCAGGTCTATCCACAGACAAGTGTGCGGACATGCTTTTTAACTACTGAAATCTGTGAGTGTAATCACCCTGTGTTCCACCTTGCTTGTAATAAAAACTACTGCATTTAGAGGCGCCTTCTCTCTTTCTTGAATTTTAGTGCTTTTGTGGACATGGCTAATCCTTAGAAGAGCTGCCGACTTGCAGTACATATCCTGGATACTTCTACCCTTGTAGACCTCTCGCCTGGCCTTGCGCCTATTTGCTTTTTTCAAAAAGATTTGAGGCTGTAATTAGTGCCAAAGTATTGAGCAAAGGCTGTGAATACTTATGTACATGAGATTTTTTTTTGTTTTTTATTTTTAATAAATTTGCAAAGATTTCAAACAAACTTCTTTCACATTGTCATTATGGGGTATGGTTTGTAGAATTTTTAGGAAAATAATGAATTTAATCCATTTTGGAATAAGGCTGTAACATAGCAAAATGTGGAAAAAGGGAAGCGCTGTGAACCCTGTGAACAGTACAAACTTTAAAGTGGTTGTAAAGGCTTTCTTTTCATTAAGGTAAAAAACCTTTTAGGTGCAATTCCCCCCACCCAAATGCTTACCTGAGCCCGATCTTGGTCCAGTGCTGCCCTCTCTCCCTCTTCACTGGACTCAGTGAGAGCAGTGGAAGCCATTGGCTCCTGCTGCTGTCAATCAAATCCAATGATGAGGGAGAGATGACACAAAATCCCAAAACAAGGAGCTCAGTTTGCTTTTTACCAACTTACATACTGTGGTTTCAGGCTCCTCAGTCCTAAATCAGTACAAGATATGGCTTAATAGCTTTTTAGCTATTTTGTGACCCAAAGAGAATTGTACAACTATTAAAGATGAATTCCAGGAATTCACCCACTTTGTAAAAAGTAAAGGCACACTATGAATTAAGTCCAATGAGCTGCAGGACATCTTTTGGGCTTATCTCTTTTATTTATGTAGCACCCCCATAGTGTAGGTGCATTTTTCTAGCAGGTTTTTGTCTAGGAAGCGTAAATTTAGTCAGGCCTGACTGTAATGTGCAGGCCTGGGTGTTTTGATCTGAGCTGGGAGGAGAGGCTCAGGGAGGATTGAGTGGACTAAACAGATGAGTAGTGTTGAGCGAACCCGGACTGTAACGTTCGGGTCCATACCGAACTTTCGGGTGTTCGTGACACGGACCCGGACCCGGACATTTCAAAAATCGTTCGGGTTCGGTCCGGGGTTCTGCTATTTTACTCCACGTGTTGAGAAGCTGCAGGGCAGCCAATCAACAAGTGTCTAACCGACGGGACGTCGAAGAGTTGTGCACCTCATTTTATCGTCTTGGGGCCTGGCTTGGGCTTGCTAAAAACTTTACAGGCCCAGGCCCAGGCACAGTGCTTGTGGGCTTTCAAGCCATACCTGGGCTTGCAATGTCAGGCCCAAGCGAGTTGTGATGAGTAGACAAATCAGGTGAGTTAGGAGGGACTCGGAGAGGAGGGTCGAGTCTAGTTTTGTGGGTCCGGACGTGTAATGTCAGTCCGGACTGATTTAAATGCGAAGGATCTGTTTTTGGACGATCTTTTTACGTGGATGTGATACCCCCACGATGTATTTATTTTCTCTATTCGGGTTTTCTACAGGAC
>BLSH010302669.1:371325-390031 GCA_018402905.1 Glandirana rugosa | reverse complement strand
CTAAAATCATCTAAAAACTCTATGTGAAACTATAGCAGAGCGAAACCATATCCCTGTTCTTCTCTATGCTACAGTTTCACACACAGTTTCCAGATGTTTGCAGAACAGTAGCTCTGTTTGTCCCGGTTTTATTTAAAGTGTCACACACAGTTTCCAAATGTTTGCAGAACAGTAGTTCTGTTTGTCCCGGTTTTATTTAAAGTGTCACACACAGTTTCCAGATGTTTGCAGAACAGTAGTTCTGTTTGTCCCGGTTTTATTGAAAGTGTTACACACAGTTTCCAGATGTTTGCAAAACAGTAGTTCTGTTTGTCCCGGTTTTATTGAAAGTGTTACACACAGTTTCCAGATGTTTGCAGAACAGTGATATGGGTTCACCCGGTTTTATTTAAAGTGTTACACACAGTTTCCAGATGTTTGCAGAACAGTAGTTCTGTTTGTCCCGGTTTTATTTAAAGCGTTACACACAGTTTCCAGATGTTTGCAGAACAGTGCTATGGGTTCGCCCGGTTTTAGTTAAAGTGTTACACACAGTTTCCAGATGTTTGCAGAACAGTGATATGGGTTTGCCCGGTTTTATTTAAAGTGTTACACACAGTTTCCAGATATTTGCAGAACAGTAGTTCAGTTTGTCCCGGTTTTATTTAAAGTGTTACACACAGTTTCCAGATGTTTGCAGAACAGTAGTTCAGTTTGTCCCGGTTTTATTTAAAGTGTTACACACAGTTTCCAGATGTTTGCAGAACAGTAGTTCTGTTTGGCCCGGTTTTATTTAAAGTGTTACACACAGTTTCCAGATGTTTGCAGAACAGTGATATGGGTTTGTCCCGGTTTTATTAAAAGTGTTACACACAGTTTTCAGATGTTTGCAGAACAGTAGTATGGTTTCTCCCGGTTTTAGTTAAAGTGTTACACACAGTTTCCAGATGTATGCAGAACAGTGATATGGGTTCTCCCGGCTTATTTATACTTTTTTGACACAGTTTGAAGATGATTTTAGAACAGTGATATGGCTTCTACTGTTAATTAATACTTTTCAGACCCAGTTTGAAGATGATCCACATCCACCTCCATTTTTGATTTTTTGATTTTTTTATGTTTTTATTTTTTTTAAATATTTAAAGTTATTTCCCTGTCCCCATTTCTTTGTAGGGCACTTGTCCCATCCTTACCCCCATTTTCCTTCCTTTTGCAGACCTCTAGGACTTTCCTGGACTTTTTTACAGCAATTTTCAGAACTTTTAGTAAAATTACAGGAACCCTGGACCCGAACCCGGACTTTTTTTGAAAAGTTCGGGTTCGGGTCCGGGTCCCGGACACCCCAAAATTTACAGTCCGGGTTCGCTCAACACTACTGGTGAGTCATCACTTCAATTCAGGCCTACAAGGAACGATCTTCCTATCTTGCAGTCCAAAAATAAAAGAAGACTCCAGACATGCCACATCATTTAGTTTTTTTTCTAACCTAAATAATGGATGGAAAAATATATTAACCAGTGTATGGCGCCTCTGAAGCTTAACGTAGAACTATAGGCAAAACTTTTTTTTCATTTTGGATAGAGCAAAAGAGGGTTATAACCCCTGTCAGATTTCTTTTTTTTCGCCATCTGTGTCCCATTGCACACATTTCCCTTCACTTCCTGTCCCATAGCCAAACAGGAAGCAAGAGGAAATCCCTGAAAATTAAGGGAATTTCTTGGGGACTCCAAAGTCACCAGAACTAGTGTTCCCATTGGAAGATTTCACCTCTATTACTTTTCTGGGGACAACCCAAAGTTTGAGATTTTCTTTTACTTTCAATAATAATGGTAAACAGGACAAATAGAGAGGGTGAATCTCCCTAACAGGGGCTCAGACAGCAATAACAGCTGACGGGTGTTCAAATCCCTCTGCACTCAATCCAAAACTAAAAAAAAAAGTTTTGCCTTTAGTTCGACTTTAAATGATTATATGTAAAGTAGCTGCCCCTTTGAATTGAAATAATCTTTCACCTACGGCATAAAAAAACAACAAAAGTGGGCACTCACTTATATTAAAAAATACACTGTGAACATATTCACAAGTAATGATATGTATATGAAATGGTATAAATAATAAAACGATAGTTAAAAGTCCATAAGTCTAAAATTCCGAACATCGTGATATCTTCAACATCAAATTTTGTTTCTTCATCTCTTGTGGCTAAAAGTGTGAATATAAACTCACCAGTAATGTTTGACCCCTTTTTACAGGTAGGTCAGAATGCGTTTTTTGCCCCCTTAGGCTGATAACTCTTAACGCCTGTACACACGGTGCAACGGTTGTACAACCGGACGTCCAAAATCGTATGTTGGCTGTTGTGTCTCGTGTACTGACATGCACTAAGCGATCGTACGACCAAGCCTAACGTAGTGATGTGTTACGAGTGTATGACGAGGAAGTTCAGGTGAATGTGATTAGTGAATTAGAAAAGTAGGTTTCCCAGAATGGACACTTACGGGCGTTCCTGACTTTTGCACAGTACAACTTTGTTGGAACAACTACTCTGTACACACGGTACAACAGTCGTACAACCACTTGTTGTACAACCAAAGTTTTCTAGTCTGCTCATCCAACTTCAGTTGTACGACAGCTGTTGTAATCGAGCGTACTAATGGCCGAATGATTGTACAACAAGCTGGTTGTACGACCATTGTACCGTGTGTACGGGGCTTAAGTCTTGTACTCCAGTATGTTCCTCCAAGTGATTAACTGTCAGAGGTGAAGTAACCCAGTAGGAGACATATAGGGTAGGGTGCCCATTAAAAAAAAGGCTTTTTTTCTCTTGCTTCCTCATCACCCCTTTGGGACATTTTGCACTATAACCTGGATCATGTCTACCTCACATACCAGGAGAACCCCTTTGAGATTGCTACTTATGCCATCATTGAATACACAATGGAGATCTGCACTTTCCAGAGCTGAGTGTTATGCTTATTGCTCCTGCTCCTGGGGAAGTGAAATATACTCCGCGAAACGCGTTGAGCTTTTAGGATGCAATATTTTTTATGTTATAAACATGTGTCTGATTCTATATATGACATTTTTGCCAATCATATATTTACAATGTATTGTTCTATCCTAACCTACATACAAGCCAGCTCTTAACCCATATTTATATGTCATTATGTTTTATAATCCAACCGTATTATTAACGCATTTTATCACTGTTGTAATCCTGTATTTCCTGTTACCTGTTGATGAAGCTTTTTAATAAAAATTTGCTCTCAGCATCATTACATATTTTTATACTGCATTATGAGACCATCTGTGTGTATATATGAAATATTTACGTATTCACCATTAGCCAGCTATTTCTGTGCACCTCATTTAAAGTCCCAATCTCTTTTCTTCCATATTACTAATAGGGATGGAGATGCAGAGCCTTAGTGTGCCATGCACCTCATTTAAAGTCCCAAAACTATCACCCTTTTTCATTGCCCAAATATGGTCATGTGGCCATATTTTGGTTAAAGATTTCACCAGGTATACTGCAGGGGGAGCTGTCATTCATGCTGAGTAAGCAACGGGATCAGACAAGTTGGCCGGTCAGGCAAGTTTTTTTTCTTAAAAAATACATCAAGTCGCATTGAAGTCACCTGGCAAAGCTGCACGGTAAGAGACAGTGCAACTTTGAAATATAAATAAAAATCCAAAAAACTGTAAACTCTATCGGCTGTAATGCTATTGCATATATTACCTGAATGTATTACCAACATTAAATAGTAACCACTTCCACCACGGAAGGTTTTACCCCCTTAACCGCTTGCCGACGGCTGATCGGCAATTGACGGCGACAAGGTGGCTCGATTGCGCGGATCGCCGTCATATGACGGCGGCCGCGAGATCGAGCCCAGTGAGCGGGCGCGTGCCGCCAGAGGCGCGCCCGCACGCTCACTGTGTCCGGGGAGGGCCAGGGAGCAGGTGCGGCGGATACGATCTCCGCCGGCCACCCGTGATGCCCCCCCGGAGTGAAAGAACGGAGGTCCGTGTAAGTAAACACGGACCTCCGTTCTGTGAGAGGGGGAAGGGCTGTGATCACAGCCTTCCTCTACATGGAAGGTGTGATCGCTTCCCTTCCCCAGCTAGGGCAGTCCCCCCACAGTTAGAACACGCCCAGGGAACACAGTTAACCCTTAGAGCGCCCCTGCAAGTTAACCCCTTCACTGCCAATGGCATTTACACAGTAATCAGTGCATTTTTATAGCACTGATCGCTGTATAAATGCCAATGGTCCCAAAAAAGTGTCAAAATGTTCCGACATGTCCGCTGAAATATCGCAGTACCGCTAAAAATCGCAGAGCACCGCCATTACTAGTAAAAAATAAAAAAAAAAAATAAAAACCCCAGAAATGAATTCTCATCATCCGTAAACGCAACCACTTTTGCGCAAACCAATCAATAAACGCCGATTGTGATTTTTTTTATCACAAATATGAGGAAGAATATAAATCGGCCAAACCGATTTTTTTTTTTTGGATTTGTATTTTAGCAAAAAGTAAGAAATTTGGGTTTTTTTGCAAAATTGTCGCTCTTCTTTTGTTTATAGCGGCGATCAGAAATGACGCAGCGGTGATCACCAAAAGAAAGCTCTATTTGTGGGAAAAAAAGGACGCAAATTTCGTTTGGGTACAACGTCGCACGACCGCGCAATTGTCAGTTAAAGCGACGCAGTGCCGAATCGCAAAAAGGGCTCTGGTCCTAAAGTGTGAAATCCTTCCGTGGCTGAAGTGGTTAATGACCAGGCCATTTTTTGCGATACAGCACTGCGTTACTTTAACCACTTGTCGACCGGCTAATGCAGATATACTATGGCAAGTTAGTCGGCTAGCTTGAACCGCCATACCTGTACGGCGGTCCGTGCATGTGGTATTACAGGCACGCGTGACTCAGGTTCTGGGTTCTGGTGGGCTCGATGTCCACCGGCGACCCGTGATCACTGGTGAGAGAGGCAGAACAGGGATCTGCCTTTGTAAATAAGGCGGATCCCGGTTCTGACAGGGCACATGTCTGAGATCTGCTGCTCCCAATGATCGGGAGCAGCAATCTCTGTCATGTCCCCGACAGCCCATCCCCCCTACAGTTAGAACACACCCAGGGAACACACTTAACCCCTTGATCGCCCCCTAGTGTTAACCCCTTCCCTGCCAGTGTTATTTTTACATTGATCGGTGCATTTTTATAGCACTGATCAATGTAATAATGTCACCGGTTCCCAAAAAGTGTCATTTGGGGTCAGATTTGTCCGCCACAATGTCGCAGTCCCGCTAAAAATTACAGATCACCGCCATTACTAGTAAAAACAATAAAAAAAAATAAAAGTCCCTAAATCTATCTCATATAATCCCAAATAAAACGGATGTCCTTTTTTCCCCACAAATAGTTTTCTTTTGGTGGTATTTGAGCATTGGTTTTTATTTTTTGCTCTATAAAAAAAACAAAAAAACAAACAAGTTTGAAAAAAACCCAATATTTTTTACTTTCTGCTATAAAACATCCAATAAAAAAAATGTAAAAAATCAAATTTCTTCATCAATTTAGGCCAATATGTATTCTGATACCTATTTTTTGTAAACAAAATCCCAATAAGCCTATATTGATTGGTTTGCGTAAAAAGTTATAGCGTCTACAAACTATGGGGTAGATTTATGGACTTATTTTTTTTTTTTACTAATAATGGCGACGATTAGTGGTTTTAAGCAGGACTGCGACATTGCGGTGGACAGATCGGACACCTAACTGACACTTTTTTGGGAACCAATGACACTAATACAGTGATCAGTGCTAAAAATGTGCACTGTTACTGTACTAATGACACTGGCAGGGAAGAGGTTAACATCAGGGGCGATCAAAGGGTTAAGTGTGTCCCTAGCTGGTGCTTGCTAACTGTGTTGGGGATGGTCTAACTGGATGAAGACAGAGATCCATGCTTAGCATTAACACAAAATCTCGATCTTCTTCCTTGTGTAGCCAATGACCCCCTTAGGGGTGGCTGGTTGTTGCGGTCACCTGATCACACTGCCCTCAATCACACTTTTCCACACATCCGGAGACACAGAACAGGTTTGTACTTTGTTTTGTTGGTTTTTTTTATTAGGGGATTTGAACTTGGATGGGGGAAGGATGATTATAGGATGCCCAGAAATTGAACAGTTCTGTACATGGGACCAACTATATACACTCACCAGTAAATACATCTCTCCATCTTCCTCCAGCACATCACTTGCTGACCGTTACACTCCTTGTACTTCTCTTCAGCACAACACTTGCTTCTCCTTGTTCCTCTTTCTCCTGCACAACACTTGCTTCTATATGAAAGGATATTTATCAGGCCTCCATCACATCTTCTTCCAGCCTAGCTAGGACATGGTGAGGCCTGCTATAGTTGGAGCAGGACCTCCGGACCACCCATTACAGGTAGAGGCAGATAGCCTCCATTGTGTAGCAAAGTACTGTGTGCTAGCTAGCCTAATGGACTACTGTTCCCAGTCCATCCTCCAGGCCCCTCCAGCTTCTCCAGCTTCCATGGCCCTCTCCAATACCACAGCAACATAGGGTTCCCATACTGGCTTCTGCATTCTTCCCATACCGCCTCTCACCCCAATCCGCACCGGCATGCTTCTAGCAGTTTCCCAGGGTATGTTGCTCACCAACATCCTGATACTTGTAGTTTCACACTGGAAATCTCTCCTGGATAGTGCCCTCTCCTGCTGTCCTTTCCGCTCTGCCTTGTGCCTACCACCAGAATCTCTCTCCTCCTGGCAGCACCTGAGCACTCCAGGCCTGGGGTCACCCCCCAGACTGGGAGCTTCCCCTGGCCACGACAGCCCACACTACTCCATCTCTAGGCTCCCCTCCCCCGAACTTCTCCTCCCAGATTAGGCGGACCCCGGGTATTTAAGGAGGCCTGCCCCCTGCCAACCCAGATTGGGGATTGGTCAGGGCTCCTTAGAACACCCCAGATGTCTATACCTCCCCTCCCAGCTCTCTGTCCAGAAAATACCAGGGCTTTCTGGAAAGAAGTGGGAGCTCCTAATGACACCATCTGAGAATCATTAAATCCTACCTGAGCCACTCCCAGCCCAGAATCAAAACAATCAGGTCTGCACTCAGTTCGGTCTGACTAAATTTCTCCTTTCTACCAATAATCTCTCATTACACTTACCTAGCGTGGAGGGCGCTACACATAACCTCTCCCCAGCTGAGAAAATTGAAAAATAGCTCCTGGGCCCAGGAACAGGGCATCCCATGATCCAAAAATGGGAAGGGGAAAAAGGGAACAAACTTGGATGAGGACTGTACAAATAAATAAGTACAAAAATATAGATTGAATCTCTTTGGTTATTTACATCTTTACACAGTTATTCACAATCCTAACTACTGCCCCTACTACTAACAGCATGTTAATACATCAATACACATTTCCTGTGTCGGAGCACTTCTCCCAGGAGAAAAGCATTCCACTCAGACAGTTGTAGAAGAAAGTTTTCTCTTGACTCTCGCTGGAGGGGATGAGCAGCTGCTCCATCCCAGGGATCCTAAGAGAAGATAAAAAACAACTAAACTACAACTAACTAAATAACAACAGGTCTACTGGAAGGGGGGTTATAAGCCTTTCCAGCAGAGCAACCACACAGCACATAACAACAGTCTCTCTTTTTTTTGTCCAGCTTGCCCTGTCAGTGAGGGGTTAGAAACCCACTGCAGAGGCAGAAAAAGGGGAAAAAGGTACTAGAAAGGAAAAAAAATAGTTCCTCTTTAAAGTTCCTGATGGGAGGGGCCTGTCCCCAGGGAACAGGCTTCAAAAAGGGAATAAACTGCACAAGTCTCACCCCAGTGTCAATCCGCTCCGGCATGCTTTTAGCAGTTTCCCAGGGTATGTTGCTCAATGACATCCTGATACTTATAGTTCCACACTGGACATCTCTTCCAGATAGTGCTCTCTCCCGCTGTCCTTTCCGCTCTGCCTTATGCCTGCCACCAGAATCTCTCTCCTCCTGGCCGCACCTGAGCACTCCAGGCCTTGGTTCACGCCCCCCAGACTGGGAGCTTCCCCTGGCCTCGGTAGCCCACACTACTCCATCTCTAGACTTCCACCCAAACTTCTCCTCCCATATTGGGCTGACCCCGGGTATTTAAGGAGGCCTGCCCCCTGCCAACCCAGATTGGGAATTGGTCAGGACTCCTTAAAACACCCCAGATGGCTACACCTCCCCTCCCAGCTCTCTGTCCAGAAAATACCAGAACTTTTTGGAAAGAAGCGGGAGGTCCTGATGACAAAATCTGTGAATCACTCAATCCTACCTGAGCCACTCCCAGCCCAGAATAAAAACAATCAGGCCTGCACTCAGTCAGGCCTGACTAAATTCTACGTTACCTACCAACAATTTCTCACTACACTTACCTAGCGTGGAGGGCGCTACACCTGTCAGAATGGCGATCTGCCAATCAGTTGGGCTGCCTCTGTACAATCGGTGTGCGAGCGCGCCCCCAGAGTTTATTACACGAAATGATGTACGGGTGTGTCATTTCGCGCAATAGAACCGACCTGCCGCAGTTCATAATTGGTAAGAACATTTTTTTTTTCCTTTCAGCAACTTAGTAGATGCCCCCTACTTATTCGTATGTGGTAGTGCAATATATGTTTAAAATTTAATGTGCTATTATTATAGGCAGGGGATGGAATTGTGTTGCAGATTTTGAAAAGGCCAGCAGAGGGCACCAAAAAGATAGTGTAAATGAGTGTACTGTATTATGTTTACCTGTATAGGAAAGGGAGATTATTGATGGGAGCCTGCATCTCTTCGCCAATACAGCTTGATTTTTGTCATAGTTTGTCAATTAACTTAATTAGAATTTTATTTTCGTTTAGTTTTTGTCACTGAAAACATGCAGCTGACAAAAACTATGGCAGAACTATTTTTGGCGACAAAATTAACCACTTGCCGACCGCCAACCGCAGGTTGACGGCCACAAAAGTGGTGCGATATCGCAAATCGTCGTCATCTCACGGCGGCTGCGAGATCGCGCACTGTGAGCGCGCGCCGCCGGAGGCGCGCCCGCACACTCACTGTGTTCGGGAAGGGCCATGGAGAGGGTGCGGCGGCCTCGATTGCCGCCGGCCACCCGTGATGCCCCCCCCCCCCCCCGGAGTGAAAGAACGGAGGTCCGTGTAAGTAAACACGGACCTCCGTTCTATGAAGGGGGAAGGGCTGTGATCATAGCATTCCTCTACACGGAAGCGGTGATCACTTCCCTTCCCCTGCTAGGGCAGCCCACACACAGTTAGAACACTTCCAGGGAACACAGTTAACCCTTAGAGCGCCCCCTGCAGGTTAACCCCTTCACTGCCAATGGCATTTACACAGTAATCAGTGCATTTTTATAGCACTGATCGCTGTATAAATGCCAATGTCCCAAAAAAGTGTCAAAATGGTCCGACATGTCCGCCCCAATATCGCAGTACCGCTAAAAATCGCAGATCGCCGCCATTACTAATAAATAAAAAAAAAAAAACCCCAAAAATGAATTCTCATCATCCGTAAACGCGGCCACTTTTGCGCAAACCAATCAATACACGCCGATTGCGATTATTTTTTCATATCGCAAATATGAGGAAGAATATAAATCGGCCAAAAACGGTGAAAAAAAATGTTTTTTTTGTATTTTTTTTTTGTATTTGTATTTTAGCAAAAAGTAAGAAATTTAGGTTTTTTTGCAAAATTGTCGCTCTTCTTTTGTTTATAGCGGCGATCAAAAATGACACAGCAATGATCAAAATAACACCAAAAGAAAGCTCTATTTGTGGGGAAAAAAAGATGCAAATTTCGTCTGGGTACAACGTCGCACGACCGCGCAATTGTCAGTTAAAGCGACGCAACGCCGAATCGCAAAAAGGGCTCTGGTCCTAAAGTGCGAAATCCTTCCGGGGCTGAAGTGGTTAAAACTGGGTTAGAGTGTCTGAAAAAAAAAAAAAATGGAGATCATAAGCTACTTTATGAGGGACAGAACTGTTGGGATTTATTTGAGCCAAGGGCTTGTACCTGATTAATATTCACACACTCCACTAGTTAACGTAATTTTCATTAAAATGCTATTATTCATTTAACCTTTTAAAACGTGTTCTTGTGTGCATTCCATGTGTTTGAACAAGAGTTTGTGCAAACTGTATGAATTCAATATCCGTACATAGTATAAACACTGAACTTTGCTGTGTTGGACTTGTTTTATTTGCTTAAAGTGGTTGTATACCGGAACATGAAAAAAAAAATCCTATAAAAGGCAAAGGCATAATGAGCTAGAGATGAATCAACATGTATGTGATTACATCTGTTACAGCATTGGTTGCTACAGAGGCCAATTCTACATAAAAATGCAGGGGTTCATCAACTACAGTGCCATGAAAAAGTATTTATATCCCTTGAAATTTTCCACATTTTGTCATGTTACAACCAAAAACGTAAATGTATTTCATAGGGATTTTATGTTATGGACCAACACAAAGTGGCATAATTGTGAAGTGGAAGGAAAATGATAAATGGTTTTCCAATTTTTTTTAAAAACAAATACAGTCAGGTCCATAAATATTGGGACAGTGACACAATTCTAATCTTTTTGGCTCTATACACCACCACAATGGATTTGAAATGAAACAATGTTGTGCTTTAACTGCAGACTTTCAGCTTTAAGTTGAGGGTATTTACATCCAAATTAGGTGAACGGTGTAGGAATTACAACAGTTTGTATATGTGCCTCCCACTTTTTCAGGGACCAAAAGTAATGGGACAATTCGCTGCTCAGCTGTTCCATGGCCAGGTGTGTGTGTTATTCCCTCATTATCCCATTTACAATGAGCAGATAAAAGGTCCAGAGTACATTTCAAGTGTGCTATTTGCATTTGGAATCTGTTGCTGCCAACTCTCAATATGAGATCCAAAGAGCTGTCACTATCAGTGAAGCAAGCCATCATTAGGTTAAAAAAAAAAAAAAAAACATCAGAGAGATAGCAAAAACATTAGGTGTGGCCAAATCAACTGTTTGGAACATCCTTAAAAAGAAAGAATGCACCGGTGAGCTCAGCAACACCAAAAAAAGACCCGAAAGACCACGGAAAACAACTGTGGTGGATGACCGAAGAATTCTTTCCCTGGTGAAGAAAACACCCTTCACAACAGTTGGCCAGATCAAGAAGACTCTCCAGGAGGTAGGTGTATGTGTGTCAAAGTCAACAATCAAGAGAAGACTTCACCAGAGTGAATACAGAGGGTTCACCACAAGATGTAAACCATTGGTGAGCCTCAAAAAACAGGAAGGCCAGATTAGAGTTTGCCAAACTGTGTTCGGGGAGGGCCAGGGAGCGGGTGCGGCGGCTTCGATTGCCGCCGGCTACCCACGATGGCCCCCCCGGAGTGAAAGAACGGAGGTCCGTGTGTGTAAACACGGACCTCCGTTCTGTGAAGGGGGAAGGGCTGTGATCATATATGGAGGCTGTGACCACTTCCCTTCCCCAGCTAGGGCAGTCCCCCCACAGTTAGAACACGCCCAGGGAACATAGTTAACCCTTAGAGCGCCCCCTGCAGGTTAACCCCTTCACTGCCAATGGCATTTACACAGTAATCAGTGCATTTTTATAGCACTGATCGCTGTATAAATGCCAATGGTCCCAAAAAAGTGTCAAAATGGTCCGACATGTCCGCTGAAATATCGCAGTACCGCTAAAAATCGCAGATCGCCGCCATTACTAGCTAAAAAAAAAAAAAACCCCAAAAATGAATTCTCATCATCCGTAAACGCGGCCACTTTTGCGCAAACCAATCAATAAACGCCGATTGCGATTTTTTTTATTGCAAATATGAGGAAGAATACAAATCGGCCAAAAACTGTGAAAAAAAATGTTAGCAAAAAGTAAGAAATTTGGGTTTGTTTGCAAAATTGTCGCTCTTCTTTTGTTTATAGCGGCGATCAGAAATGGTGCAGAGGTGATCAAATACCACCAAAACAAAGCTCTGTTTGTGGGAAAAAAACGATGCAAATTTCGTTTGGGTACAACGACCGTGCAATTTTCAGTTAAAGCGACGCAGCGCCGAATCGCAAAGGGCTCCGGTCCTAAAGCTGGAAATCCTTCCGGGGCTGAAGTGGTTAATCTGTCCCATTGCTTTTGGTCCCTTAAAAAGTGGGAGGCACATATATAAACTGTTGTAATTCCTACACCATTCACCTGATTTGGATATAAATACTCTCAAATTAAAGCTGAAAGTCTGCAGTTAAAGCACGTGTTCTTTGTTTCTTTTCAAATCCACCGTGGTGGTGTATAGAGCCAAAAAGATTAGAATTGTGTCGATGTCCCAATATTTATGGTCCTGACTGTATCTGAAAAGTGTAGCATACATTTGCACAGATCAGGTAAGTATTGGCATGTTTGTTATTTTTAATAAAAAATGAAGCTTTATAACCACTTTTTTTTTTATTTTGAAAATTCTGTTTATTAAAAGATTTTTGATCCATTCTTTTACAAAACAAAGCCTTTTGGGCATACCCAGGCTTACGAACCACAAATAGCTTGGAACATGAAGGCCTAAACAGGCTAACTAACTGAGAGTGCTCATGACCTCCCGACACCCGAGGTCACAGGGCATTATAATAGGATGAGAGCAACTTGAAAGCTTCATGCTGAACCATGACACATATTTACCAGTAGGGGCCAAGGAGAAGCACGACCTCCAAAGCCACTATCTCCCACACCACTGAGCCACACTAACTATATCAAATATAGATCATTGGGATGCATTAGATGATTCTGATTCCAACCAGATATGCCAAACTTTTTCAAACTTGGTTGGGCACCCCCTAGCAGCATAAGTGGCTTTGTATAAAGGAACTGTAGAGTTGACCAATAATTTCCAGGAGTTAAGGGAGGGAGCCAAAGCCTGTCTCCAACGCAGAAGTATGGCCTTCCTCGCGTAGAAGAGATGCACTCCAATAAGTGTTCTGGTTGCCCGGCGATGAGCCAAATCGCCCACTAAGCCCAACAGGCAGACCTCTGCCTTCAATGGAATAGGAATCGTAATGAGGGATTTAATATAGGCAGTAACCCCGTCCCAGAACCTCTGGACATCGGGGCATGTCCAGAACATATGAACGAAGTCCGTTCCAACACTCCCACATTTCCAGCAGGCCATTGGTGAATTAGGATACATTTTAGAGAGCTTATGCGGTGTCATATACACACAATGAAGTATCTTAAATTGAATCAGACGATCCCTGACTGAGACTAGTTGTGTGAAGGGGTATTCCCACAGATCTTCCCAGTCCTCCGCCTCCAACCCAGGGCACACGATCTTCCATTTATTGAATAGATACTCCAGTCCAAAATGGACCGATGGTTGAAGGGCTTTATAAATTGAGGATGTAGGTTTAACAGAGTGACATCCTGAAGAGCGGCTTCTAAATTTATCTGAGTAGTGATGGAGGACGAGGACCAAACTGCGAGTTGAACGGCATGACGGATCTGTAGGTATTTAGAGAAGTGCTGGTTTGCAAGCCCAAATCGCTCTTTAAAAGAGTCGAAGGACGGGAAGTGGCCAGCCACTAACAGGTGGTCTAGCCGCTTGACCCCCCTCGCTGCCCAGAAGCCTGGGTCTGGAACTGTTAAGAATTTCGGGAACTCCGGAGACCACGTATGGGGGTCAGAGTGTTTCTTGCATACTAGAAGCTGCCAAGCCCTTATCACTGCCCTCATAGATACTGTAAGAGAGAATTGGGAATTGACTCCCCTATACAAACTGTTTCTCAGAGCCTCGTAGGACCCCATAAGTGCCGCCTCCAAAACCACCGCCGCATTAGAGTCGTCCGAAATCGCCCAGTTGTGAGCGTGATTAAGTAGAGCCGCAAAAAAGTAGATTTGGAGATCCGGGCACACCAGGCTCCCCTCCAATCATGGACGTTTAAGAATGGCTTTGCATAATCTGGGAGATTTGGCCCTCCAGAAAAAGGTAAAAATAATTGCGTTGAATTGGCGAAAAAAGGACTTTGGGATCCATATTGGGGTATGTCTCAGGGCGTACAAAAAAACTGGGAGAATCTTGATCTTTATCAAATTGATTCTCCCTATAAGAGAGAGAGGAAGATTGTCCCAGACCCTGAGTCGCTGTTTAAGTTGTGTGAGCAAGGGAAGAAGATTTAAGGAGATAAAGTCTGAGATTCTAGGAGAGATGGTAATTCCTAGATAACGAATAGAAGATGCCCATTGAAGGGGAGCCGAGGATACCATCTGTCCCAGAGCCTGCTGGTCTATGGGCATGATTTGCGACTTACTCCAATTCACTCTCAACCCTGACTGAGCGGAGAAATCGGAGATAATCTCCAGCGCTGCCCGGGATCTCTGACAAACAATAGGAGGTCGTCCGCATATAAAGCCAACTTTTCAGTAATGGAGCCCACCTTAATGCCCGCCACCATCTCCGAACGCTGCAGGGTCACGGCTAAAGGTTCCATGGCCAGGGCGAACAGGAACGGGGACAGGGGGCATCCCTGTCTGGTACCCCTCTCTACCGAGAAGGGAGCAGAAAGGTGAACGCCTAATTTAACCTGCGCCGTTGGGGACTTGTATAGTATATTAATCCATTTACAGAAGGAAGGGCCAAAACCAAAGGCTTTCAGGGCTGCTTGCATAAATTCCCAAGTCACTATATCAAACGCCTTTTCTATGTCAAAGGCGAATAACACGCGCGACTGGGAGGGGGAGGAGGGGGGGAGCTGCAGGTGTGTGAAGACACGTCTCGAATTAATATCGGTGGATTTGCCTGGCATAAAGCCCGTTTGATCTATGTCTATCAATCCAGGTAGCACCCCCACCAGTCTGTTAGCCAGGACCTTAGCCAAAATTTTTAGGTCGCAGTTAAGCAGAGAGATAGGAGGCGCAGTATTTCGGGTCCTTGCCAGGCTTAGGGAGCAGGACAATATGTGCATTATACATTGAAGGAGGCAAGGAACCCAATTCAAAGCAATGGACAAATAACCTTTGCAGTCTAGGGGCTAACTTTGCCGCGTACTGCCAATACCAATCTCCAGGGAGCCCATCCGGACCGGGAGACTTGGAGAGGGGGGAGAGAGGCAAGGGCCAACTCCACCTCATGGGCGGAGATCGGCGCATCCAACAACTCCACCTCCCCCTCCGACAGACTCAGCAGGTATAATTTCTGCAGCTTGGACAGAATATCAATGGAGGGGGGACCCCGGGGCTGCTGGTAGAGCTCCCCAAAGAAAGCTCCAAACTCTTGCAGTATGACCTTGGGGGTATCTAAACAAACACCATCTTTAGACAGCAGCTCAGAGATCACCGTCTGGTATTGGGGGTCTGCCACCAAGTTAGCCAGAAGGCGGCCATTCTTATCCCCGGACTCAAACAATCTACCCGCCAGCACTTTAGCATCGGATTGAGTAAGAGGGGTAAAATGCAAGGTCAGCTCCCTTCTAGCTTGGGCCAGCTGTAGGAACCCATCAGGGGTGATCAGCAAAGGCCGCAGAAGCATCTGCCTCCTGCGACTCTAGCCGAACTGTGGTAGCATTATGTTCAGACCGCGCAGCTTTAATAGCTGCAATATAGCACCCCCTAATTGTAGCCTTAAAGGCATCCCAAACCATCTCTGGCGAGGAGGTGTCTTCATTAACCGACCAATAGAGATCAACTTGTGGATCAATTATTTCAGACACCTTCTCATCCTGAATCCATTTAGATGCTAGTCTCCAAGCTCCAGAGTCTCTACGCTCTTCCACCTGAAGACTTAACTCCAGGGGTGAGTGGTCCAAGAGTCCTGCAGGAAGGTACGAGGCCCCAGAAAGTTTAGTTAAGACCTGAGTATTACCAAAAGCCAGGTCTATCCTGGAACCAGATTTATAAGTGGATGACATACATGAGAATGCCCTGGTGTCAGCATGCCTCCACCGCCACAGCTCCTTAAGACCAAAGGTGTCCACCCATCCCCTCAGCTCCACAGATGTCATGCGGTTAGGATTAGAGGAATCTAGGGCTGCGTCCAGAACTGTATTAAAGTCACCAGCAATAATAACATGGGAGGCTAGAAGGGGGGCCAGTTTCTGAGAAATAGTATACAATAATCTATGATCCATTGGGGGAGGCAGATATACATTTACAAGAGCCCAAGTTAAGGAGTATAATTCAATCAAGAGCTTAATAAATCTCCCACCAGGATCTGTGATAATTTTAAGGACCTTGCAAGGGAGGGATTTATTGATGAGAATGGAGACCCCCCTAGAGTAGGAGGAGTACGTGGCATGGAAGGCCAGGATTCGGGAGCCCGTTAAATGAGTCTCCTGCAAAAAAAGAATGTGAGGCTTGTGAGAGGTTAAGTATTTAAATACTAAG
Organism: Glandirana rugosa; assembly: GCA_018402905.1. Lineage (NCBI taxonomy): Eukaryota > Metazoa > Chordata > Amphibia > Anura > Ranidae > Glandirana > Glandirana rugosa. The sequence continues at coordinate 373,629 of BLSH010302669.1, read as the reverse complement.
GACCGCTTAAATTTATCGTTGAGGCCCCGTACATTCCACGAGACTAGCTTAACCCCAGTAAGAGCCATAAATAAGATTCAACATACATGCAATCTGAGAATTTGGGATTACTTGGAGGCCCCTACTGAGTAGAGACAGGCTATAGCATGGTAAACTTACCCTAGAACCCTTTGCGCAGAGAGTCATGAGCACATAGACAATACAAAACAATAAGAACATAAGTACAAAACCCCTACTAACTAGACAAAACCCCAACATAACTAGGCTAGCAGTTTTAGTCCCAAAACAACAATGCAAACCAATATGAAGAAGAGTCCTCAGCTATTCACTCCGAAGACCAAGGTTATTTCTTTTTGGAAGACGACAAAGGGGGAACAACTGGGATGAAACTCCTTCAACAGCAAGGGGGAGACCAGGCGTAACTTAGATTTTCAGTCCACTAAGCAGCCCCATTAACAAGGGATGGGTAACAAAGGATAAAAGCAAATTTGGACCTGAGAACGCCGGTTCACACCGGGGGAAAAGAATGACAGTGTCAATGCGATAATTATTTCAGGGTGTTCAGCCAGTCATCCGCGTCGGATGGGGTATCAAAAAAACGGACCAACCCATTGTGTGGGACCCTGAGGCGGCTGGGGTATAGCATGCTGTATTTGATGCCTTTCTCACATAGGCACCTGCGGACCTCATTGAATGTCTTCCTCTTGTGCTGTAGTTCTGCCGAGAAATCCGGAAAGAGCATAATAGAGGAGCTGCCATGAGATAGGGTAGGATGTTTACGTGCTTCAGAAAGGATTTTGTCCCGGTCCCTAAAATTAAGGAAGCGGACCAGAAAGGGTCTCGGGTGAGCCCCAGGGATGGCTCGGCCCGTGGGAACCCGGTGGACGCGTTCGACCACATAGGTTGGAGGAAGATCCGTAAGGTCCAGGAGATTTTTAAAGAAGTTTTGTAGGGTGGTCCCCCTCCTCCCCCTAAGGGAGGCCCAGCACCCGGACATTGTTCCATCTGGCTCTGTTTTCAGCATCATCTGATTTGGAAACAAGCAGTTGGACAGTGTGTTGTAAGTCCGCAATAATGCTCGTGTGAGAGGCCGTGAGGTTCTTAGTGGCAGAGATCCTGGCCTCGGATTCTGACAGCCTGCCCCTGATTTTGTCCAGATCATTTCTTATAAGGGTGCACTCCTCAGCTAGGTGGTCGATTTTGACCAACATGGCAGAGCTACTTTGCTCGATGGCAGCGAGGATAACTGTAGTGCTGTCCTGGGGCAGAAGAGGGGAATTGGGGCCCCCCAGAGGAAGATCCGTGTTCCATGGAAGTACAGTTAGTAAAGCCTGGAGTTTACCCACCAGCGAGGCCTTAGGACTTGACGCTTGAAGCTTATCCTTTTGTAGAAGCATAATGGAACATATGGAGATTCCCCAGTTTAGAACTGGCTTTGTGAGAGCACACCGTCCATATCTCAGGCTCCCCATTTTATTGAAATATGGATGTGGGCTGGACGTTAGCCCCTGGCCAATCAACCTAGGGGGTGTTCCTGTCCCAGCCCACAGGATGTTTTGTGTTCTGAAACCACCAGCATCAAATTGGGCCAGAACGGCGCAGATAACTTGGTCATGGATAGGATTTCCAAAACCAGCACATTGCTCCAATCGTGACAGTGCCAGTCACGGTCTGCCTGCTGCAACCAGGTGACATCTAACGGTTTTGTGTGTTTTGTTTGGAATCTACCCATGCTACAAATACAGAATGACATGTATTTGTAACTAGAGTTGAGCGAACACCTGGACGTTCGGGTTCTGCTGGTCCGTCCGAACTTCGGGACAAAGTCCGGGTCCGGGTCCGGACGGAACCCGAACGATCGCACGGAAGACATAAACATCGTACCCATCTAAGGTTTGTTTTGTGTGTTTTGGCAATCTACAGTGGACCAACGTCGTCCGTCTGGCACTGACCGTGACAGTGCTAACCTCGTTACACGACCAAAACCTTTAGGATAGGTACTGGTTCAATAGACGCGGCAAGACCGGGTTAAACTACGACCACCAAAGTCTTGTGTTTTGTAGGACACCCGACCCTGTCCTTGTGGGGGATCCAACTAACCGGTCCCCGATTGCAGGTCGGGTGTAGGTATAAAGTTATTTTACCCCTCGGACTCTATACCTGCCACACGAGAGTGTTTCGGTCAAGATTTGACCCCTTAGAGGTATACAAGGTAATACGAAGATGTTTTCCTATTCGAAGTTCGCAGTTCAGGATTCCGGAGCGACCACCCATTTGAGGTCCGAAATGATTGACATGAAGGTA
>BLSH010302669.1:355687-367526 GCA_018402905.1 Glandirana rugosa | reverse complement strand
AGCAACAGCACAGACAGCAGTAGTAAAGTAATCTATCTCAGGATGCAGGATCAGGTCTTAAAATGTCTCAAATCTCTCCCTCACGCAGTCAGCTACCTTTCCCTACACTAACCCAAGGAGCATGTGACTGCAGCACTGTGACTCCAGCTTATAAAGAGGCTGGGTCACATGATGCACTGGCCAATCACAGCCATGCCATTAGTAGGCATGGCTGTGATGGCTTCTAAGGGCAAACCAGTGAAACACTTGTTGATTGGCTGCCCTGCAGCTTCTCAACACGTGGAGTAAAATAGCAGAACCCCGGACCGAACCCGAACGATTTTTGAAATGTCCGGGTCCGGGTCCGTGCCACGGACACCCAAAAGTTCGGTACGGACCCGAACGTTACAGTCCGGGTTCGCTCAACACTAATTGTAACCCATCACGTGTACGGTCAGAAGGAGTTATTTTCATCTCCCTGCTGCTAATATTTCAGCTTTTATGAGATATAAAATATATTCCTTAGATCTCTTAAAGCGGTAGTAAACCCCCCACTACTGTTTTTACCTACAGGTAAGCCTATAATAAGGCTTACCTGTAGGTAAAATGAATATCTCCTAAACCTACACGGTTTAGGAGATATTTTCCCTGCATGTAGCCGATGACATTAGCGGCGCATTCGCTCTGACGATCCTGCGGAGGCGGACGGAAAATCAGAGCTGGCTGCCCGAACGAAGAGCTCCCGCGCGCATGTGCAAGAGTGACGTCACGTGGCTCCGGTCACTCACAGCGCCGGAGCCGCGTACCCGGAAGAAAGAGGACCATCATGTCAGCGTCCTTAGCGCTGACCGACTCGGGCATCGGGGGCCTCGTTCTAAGGTAAGATTTCATAATGTGTTAGTATGCAATGCTGTGGGTCCTTGCAGCCATGAAGACTAGCAGCTTTCTTTGAAGCTGCGGAAGGTGACAAATCTTATGTTTTCTCTGATCAGGAATTCTTATTACCATCTAGGTGTCAGCTCGATCCTTACAGCTGGCTTTGTTCTATTCAAATGCTAATGAAAGAACATATGTGCATGACTGAAATACTATATTTTTAATAACACAGAATTAAACTACATCTATAATTCTACTACTTCTACAAATCACATCACATCTCGCTAAGGCAACACTATCCTACGCTTACGTTTATGTTACAATGGGAGATGTAGTTCTCTTGCAGCACAACTAGAGGGCAAATCCTCATCAACAAACTACAATCCCACAGTGCACTTCTCTGGGTATTTGTTTGAAGTCACAGAATAGTTCTCTGACACAAGGGGAAAAAGCTGCATTATACCTGAAAGCAGGAATGTCACAATTGCCAGGAGTATGATACCTGGCTCCTGGATACACAATCTATTAGTAAGCACCTTTGTAAGAATTTTGACATTGATAGAGAATAAGGAAATCGGCCCATATAAGTCCAGGTTGAGTTGGTGTTTTTTCTATTTTCTTTTGTATGCCTACGATAGAAGCCTCATAGATGGGGGGAGGAAACCCTCTTTAACTGTTCCTAGAAGTGCTTTGAGTAAGAACGTAAGGAGCATTTTTCCATATTATTTACAGTATATACCTCAATAGGGAGAATTATTTATTTTGCACCCTCTGGGTTAGTAGAAACTGTAGTTGTTTTTGAACTTCCAAACCAAGTAAGTTGGGGAGGGTAGAATCTCCTATGTACTGGCCTCCCTAACTGGTCTATTCTAGACTTTCCTATCTCGTAAAAGATTTGATAGAGCTAATTTGCTTAATAAGTGTGCCTCTTAAATATGCTTTAAGAACATCCCAAACTGAGGTGTTGAGGCTGCATTTATATTAATAAAGCACTCAAGTTCCAGCGCTATAAGAGCGTGGTATGGAAAGAGGGAAAGCCACAATGGATTAAGTTGCCAGCTACAAGAGGTGACAGGATCATCAATGGTCAGCTTCGTGATTTATATTTTAGGTGATAATGCATTTAACAATGTTAGGGACTGCAACATTTGGCCAAAGAAAGAATTGAAAATGACAAAAAAACAGGTCTTAAAAAAATGGTTTAAAGGAAACTAGTAGACCAGGGTCTAGAAAGGAGTCACGGTAACAGTAAGCACCAGGGTGGATACGGTAAAAGAAATAATAGGTGGAGATGGAACGGGGGGTGGCCTTAACCACCAAGTTTTAATGGATATTTCCAATTTGGTGTAGGATACAGAATCATTTGGAGGGTCAATAATTAGCTATTTAGTTTGATACCACTGGGTATATTGGAAACACTTCATTATCGGGACACTTGTTATAAAGAGGAACTTCGGAACTTCCCCTCTTTCACAAATGGCACTTTTTTTGGAGGGGGAGCCAGTACCTGGTTTTGACATCCCAATTCTGGTCATATCGCTGCTGTGATGCGAGCAGAAGTTCACATCACAGGTCCCAGAAGACTGTGGGACCATTAATTAAATAATCGGCTGAGGTGAGGACAGCTTTGGATCCCTGGACAGAGAAGTGTCCTTATACTAAACGTCAGCAGCTACAGTATTTGTAGCTGCTGACTTTTAATTTTTGGGGAGGGGGGACTGGAGCTTCTCTTTAAATAACTGTAGATTCTTTAGTTACAAATCAGAGGTATGGAAGAATTTTCACAGTGCTTAAGGCTAAATCAATAGGGGGGACGGAGTTGTGAGTTTTATCCATACTGGGTTTCAGTAAGGTGCAATTTTTGAACCTTCTAAGCTGTTTTTCAGATCCCATCACTGGGGCAGACCAATACTGGGCTTTGTGGTCAGATGTGCAGCCGATTGGCCATGGTTATGCCATGGCCTAACACTGGATGCAGCTCTTGGAGGCAACACCAGAGGGTGCTCTCCTCTGGCCGCGCATCCATTCGGAGTGCTCTATGCCCCTTCTATGGGCCGGCGATTACTTCCTTATCGCCTGCGCATGGGGTTGGCGAGGACGTGCGCATGTCTACTTGGCTGGGTCAGGTGACGCTAACGCCCCAGAGACAGAAACCTCCACCACGTGTATTTCTACTACCCAGCTGGGTGCAGCATTACGATGACTGGGATAGGGTACGTGCAATCTCCTATGCAGTACCTGTTGTTTACCTTATAGGGCTAGGTGGCCTGTTGTGTGGTACATTTGTAAGCATTACATGTATTGGTCTTTAGTTTTCAAACTTTTACTGGGAGAGACCTCTACTTAATTAGACTCAAGATACTATACCTGGGGAATTTAATCAGCTATCGACCACTACAGCCCACAAACAATATAGCCGATCATTTAGAGTCATACTCTTTTACTAATTAACATTGTACTTGGTCTTATAGTACTTGTTTACTTTCTGAGATGAGTACAAATATCCCTTTTCTAACTATCGACCCTTAAAGGGCTACAACTGGTTTGGATAGGCTAATATATACTATTTATAGAGATCTATTCTTTTATATCCCCAGATGGTGTCCTAAGTTTGTGAGCCTGCTACAAGCCTCTCCAGTTTCTTTCTATATTTTTGTGGTACTGCTTTTAAATGAGGAATTGACCCTCAGGCCATTGTTTAACAAATATACTTACCCTGTGCACGTCATCATTTTTTGTATGATACACCCCACACATTTTGGGGCTGGTGGTGGTTTTTGTGTTTTTTTTGTATTCTACACGTATATTACCCATAATGAGGGATTAGGTTACCTTTCTAATTTCTGGGTACTGAGTGTATCCCCACATCTTTCCTCACCCCTTTGCATGCCTGCATCCAGTTCTTGGATCTTGAACACAGCTCCAATTTATGTTTCTTTTTTGTAAACCAAATGTATATATTTTTTAAATGTTTGTATATGCATATTTACTGATATTTCTTTCATCTACCAAGAGGAAAAAATATATTAATAAGCTCCTGAAGAAGCGTGTTATTGCGAAACATGTTGAGCTTGCATCTTTATCTTGTTCCTGCTCTGCTGAGGTAATTTACCAGGGGTTTCTGTACTCACTGACCCTGGTCCAGTGGTTGGAATTGGAGGTGATAGATATCGTTTACATGAGTCTCTATCACTTTTATATGTTATGAATTTTTTGTAAGTGCGTTATTAATAAAAAGTGTTTTTTTAATACTGGTGCCTGTAAAATCCATGATGCCTCCCAAATGCACAAAATCTAGTTATTAAGATGTGGCACTTCTCACCATCATTTATACACTCACAGTGCCATCCTGTGGTGGTGTAATATGCTAGTTTATCTATTATTGTTTGGGGTGGAAGCACCCATATTTGTCATTTTTGATGATTAACTTATTGATTTACTAATAAAGTAATTTTGTTTGAACGCTTTATGACCACTCTTCAATAAAGATAGCTGTGATCCTTTCTGCTGGCACTTCTTGGTTGGAGTTTGCTGTGTGAATTCACTGGAATTATGGACTTTGTTGGTGAAGCTTTGTCAGGATATATGAAGGAAATCTATAATAACTGCAATACAACTACTAGGGATGATCTGGGACTAAACCAATACATAGCGAAAGCCAAATTTTACTTTAAAAGTAATCTAGTTTTATCAAATTTTTTCACCAGTATGTACAAACTAATATATGCCCGATGGGTCTTAGGATTCAAATCTTTCCCTCTTTTAGTAACACTACCCCAGAATTTAAAACTATCTGGGAGAAAATTGTTACCAAATGCAGTATAGAATTACTCAATTTATTGGTCTCCCAGTATAGAGCAGACATGCAATCCTTAGATCAAGAGCTCATAAACTAATATGAAGCGATAAAAAAAAATCATGTCTATTTTGACAAAAAATGTCAGGAACTCAACAAATACCTTAATAAACTCAATAAAGACATTATCTTCAAAAAAACAAACCAAAATGACAAAGGATAAGACATCCTTCACTGAAGGCTATGCTTACCCTTGGCAAAACCCCTCACATCCTAGAAGGTCAGGGAATATCCATAGACCTCTGGCTCTTATTTAATACAGATGTACCCAGGGATGAAGAGAATTAACCTGACTCTTCTGTGTCTACTTTGTCCACATCGACTCAAACGACTTCTACACGCACCAATTATAACTTGGGTCCCCGGAAAAGGAACTATAATGGCAGTAGCCATCAGACACCATATCCTAAGAAACATCCAGAGGACCACACCAGACATATCACACATTCCACAATGCATCATGGTGAGTCTAACAGGCCTGGGGGTGGATTGTCTGGCCCTACTGCGATTTAGCATGACACATATTTGGGTCCTGTTGCTACTCAAGCCTTACAGATACTTCAAAATCAATCCACTATGGCTCCGACCACTGTAACTGCCACTTCCATGCCAGCCCTCTTACCTGCTTTCATGAGTCCTTCACATACCATTATCTCCACTCACAACCCCTAGTACTCCCTTACCTTCACAGTCAACTTTGGCTACTCAACTACAATTGCTTACCAAACAAAGTACCCTTGATTCCTATTTAGCACAAATAGGGCCACAACCTACAAATGTTTCACAGGTCCTTATGAACCAACTTCCCACTTAGAACCAAGTGTGATAATCTCACCCCTTACTTTTTCTCACCAGATGAATTAGAATTTCTCAAATTTGGACTGAGGTTTTGCCCACTAGCACAAATGGACAGATATGTTGGATCACGGATTTGTATCTCTTTACTAGGAAGCTGACATTTAAATCTATGTACAATCAAGATTGTGTACATTTAAAACGAGATACAGAACTATCTGAGAACATTAAACATTTCACTATGGAGGACTTTCTAGCCCTCTGAGATCTAATCTTGCTCCTTGAAGAAAATGGCTATCCTGAGGCCACAGGGATACCACTTCACCACACTCATTCTCAATCTGCGGATACCCCGCTTTCCCCCTTAATAACTGCAGGCAATAATTTCAAATTAAAATATAAGACGTTTCCAGATCTGATGACAAATCCCCACATTTTGGCTTTCCTTACAGCCACAGTCAGTGATATAAAAAGTATTCCCATTGGTCCCCCTCTGAGCAATCTATCCTCTATCCAACATCAGGCTTTGGTCAAATTCTGGAATCACCCGGATTTGGTGATCAAACCTTCTACTGAAACAAGTTGAAGGAATGGTGGTCCCTCCTGAAGCCCTGCTTGTGACATTGGATGTCGAAGTCTTGTATTCGAGCATCCCTCATGAGTAGGGTGTCGGAATGGTACACATCTTCCTCATGGAACAGGACTATACACAGTGTCTGTTCAATGAGTTCATCCTTAGGCTTCTTTTGTATATTCTTACACACAATTGGTTTGTTTTCAAGGGCTCCCACTACCTCCAGGTACAGATCATGAGCCATGGGCATGTGCTGTGCACCGGCCTACGCCAACCTGTACCTGGGGGGGTGGGAGTGTGAGATCTTTTTAGACAATAATTTGGGGTCATACACCATCTATGTGTTAGTGTGGCTACGCTATATAGATGATATTTTTATCATCTGGACAGGGACTAGACAACTCTTTGAAACTTTTGTGGGGATCTTAAATAACAATGTGTTTAATTTAATATTTACCATAAATAGTCATCCCATTACCATTACATTCTTAGATCTTCAAATTTTCAGAGATTCTGAGAGTTGCCTGGCTACTACCTTGTACTGTAAGGAAACTGCGGGAAACACGATCCTGCACGATCATAATGAACACCCAGTTGCGCTTATTCACAGCATTTCATACGCACAGTACGTTAGACTAAAAAGAAATTGCACATTTGCTAGACGTTAAACATAAGGGTAATCTCTTGCGCTAATGACTACTACAGAGGGGATATACCAAATCACTCCTAAGGAAGGCTTAAAATAGAGTCCTTGAACAATCTCGCAATACACTTCTTTATAAATATAATATTAAGAAAGATAATATTCCCACTGTAAAATGTATTACCAAATTATCCTGTCAGCAACAACAATTTAGGAATATTCTGTCCAACCATTGGCATTTGTTGCATGATGACCCTACTCTCAAAAAATACATTTGCGGCTATCATGAGATTGTCTTTAGATGTGCCACTTCACTCCGAGATGGGTTAACAAGTAGTCACTATGCTCCTGACCCGAGATGAGTAGCATACGCTAAAGGAGTATCTAAATGTGGCCATTGCACTTTCTGTCCCTTGATTTTCACTGGCTCTCTCTTTGTACTCCCAAATGGAGAAACTTTCTACCCCCGATTTATGGCAGATTGTAACACTCAAGGTGGGATACATCTAATGTTGTGCAAATGCGGGGCCTTTTTGCGTTAGGAAGACCATCCGCCAACTGAGGCAGAGACTCAATGACCACGTTTATTATTCAGCAAATGGCAAAATGCTCACTCCTGTGAGCAGACATTTTGACTTTTATCACAAATTTGACACATTCTTGGTTACCTTTCTGGTCCCGGAGGTTATTCCTCAGGACCCTAGGGGAGGTGACTGGGACAGGCGAATACTGCAAAAGGAAACTTTATGAATAGAGCAACTTAACGCTACCTATACACTTGGAATCAATGAAGTTCAGTCATATACAGTGCCTTGCGAAAGTATTCGGCCCCCTTTGAACTTTGCGACCTTTTGCCACATTTCAGGCTTCAAACATAAAGATATAAAACTGTAATTTTTTGTGAAGAATCAACAACAAGTGGGACATAATCATGAAGTGGAACGAAATTTATTGGATATTTCAAACTTTTTTAACAAATAAAAAACTTAAAAATTGGGCGTGCAAAATTATTCAGCCCCCTTAAGTTAATACTTTGTAGCGCCACCTTTTGCTGCGATTACAGCTGTAAGTCGCTTGGGGAAGTCTCTATCAGTTTTGCACATCGAGAGACTGAAATTTTTGCCCATTCCTCCTTGCAAAACAGCTCAAGCTCATTGAGGTTGGATGGAGAGCGTTTGTGAACAGCAGTTTTCAGTTCTTTCCACAGATTCTCGATTGGATTCAGGTCTGGACTTTGACTTGGCCATTCTAACACCAGGATATGTTTAGTTGTGAACCATTCCACTGTAGATTTTGCTTTATGTTTTGGATCATTGTCTTGTTGGAAGACAAATCTCCGTCCCGCTCTCAGGTCTTTTGCAGACTCCATCAGATTTCCTTCCAGAATGGTCCTGTATTTGGCTCCATCCATCTTCCCATCAATTTTAACCATCTTCCCTGTCCCTGCTGAAGAAAAGCAGGCCCAAACCATGATGCTGCCACCACCATGTTTGACAGTGGGAATGGTGTGTTCAGGGTGATGAGCTGTGTTGCTTTTACGCCAAACATAACGTTTTGCATTGTTGCCAAAAAGTTCGATTTTGTTTTCATCTGACCAGAGCACCTTCTTCCACATGTTTGGTGTGTCACCCAGGTGGCTTGTGGCAAACTTTAAACGACACTTTTTATGGATATCTTTAAGAAATGGCTTTCTTCTTGCCACTCTTCCATAAAGGGCAGATTTGTGCCGTATACGACTGATTGTTGTCCTATGGACAGAGTCTCCCACCTCAGCTGTAGATCTCTGCAGTTCATCCAGAGTGATCATGGGCCTCTTGGCTGCATCTCTGATCAGTCTTCTCCTTGTATGAGCTGAAAGTTTAGAGGGACGGCCAGGTCTTGGTAGATTTGCAGTGGTCTGATACTCCTTCCATTTCAATATTATCACTTGCACAGTGCTCCTTGGGGTGTTTAAAGCTTGGGAAATCTTTTTGTATCCAAATCCAGCTTTAAAATTCTTCACAACAGTATCTCTGACCTGCCTGGTGTGTTCCTTGTTCTTCATGATGCTCTCTGCGCTTTAAACGGACCTCTGAGACTATCACAGTGCAGGTGCATTTATACGGAGACTTGATTACACACAGGTGGATTCTATTTATCATCATTAGTCATTGAGGTCAACATTGGATCATTCAGAGATCCTCACTGAACTTCTGGAGAGAGTTTGCTGCACTGAAATTAAAGGGGCTGAATAATTTTGCACGCCCAATTTTTCAGTTTTTTATTTGTTAAAAAAGTTTGAAATATCCAATAAATTTCATTCCACTTCAGGATTGTGTCCCACTTGTTGTTGATTCTTCACAAAAAATTACAGCTTTATATCTTTATGTTTGAAGCCTGAAATGTGGCAAAAGGTCGCAAAGTTCAAAGGGGGCCGAGTACTTTCCCAAGGCACTGTAACTCTTTTTTATGAATTATGTATTTTGGGTGCTTCTTTCATTTACTAAGTTCCACATGGTATTCTGTGTATCAATTATAACTTACTAAACCTATAGAGCTGGTCTAACAATATGCATTCTCACATATACTTTTTTTCTGGCATTTTGTATATTTCATCATTTGTAGTTTTGAAATTTCTACTAAGCTGTTTTTAAAATACCATCACTAGGGCAGACCAATTCTGGGCTTTGTGGTCAGATGTGCGGCTGGGTAACTGTGGCTTGTGTAATTTGGCCATGTTTATGCCATGTCCTAACACAGGACCACAGAGCTTGTTACAAGCCTCCCCAGTTTCTTTCTATGTTTTTGTGGTACTGCTTGTAATGAGGAATTGGCCGTTGTTTAACAAATATACTTACCCTGGGAAGGTCATCTGTTTTTGTATGATACACCCCATGCATTTTGGGGCTGGTAGCGTTTTTTGTGTTTTAATGTATTGTACACAAGTATTACCCATAATGAGGAATTAGGTTACCTTTCTAATTTCTGGGTACTGGGTGTATCCCCACATCTTTCCTCGCTCCTTTCCATGCCTGCGTCCAGTTCTTGGATCTTGAACACAGCTCTAACCTATGTTTTGTTTTCGTAAACAAAATGTATATTTTTTTAAAATGTTTGTATATCAATATTTACTGAGGTTTCTTTCATCTACCTAGAGGAAAAATATATTAATAAACTCCTGAAGAAGCGTGGTATTGCGAAACATGGTGAGCTTGCATCTTTAACGTTATCTTGCTCCCGCTCTGCTGAATGCATTTACAAGGGGTTGCTGTACTCCTGACCCTGGTCCAAAACTTGGAGTTGAAGGTGCTGGATATTGTTTACATGAGTCTGTATCACTTTTATATGCTTTTATTAATTTTTTGTAAGAGTGTTATTAATAAAAAGTGTTTTTTTTTTTTAATACTGGTGCCTGTAAAGTCCATGATTCCTCCCAAATGCACAAACTCAAGTTATTAGGATGTGGCAATTCTTACTATCATTTATACGCCCACACTACCATCATGTGGTGGTATAATATGCTAGTTTATCTATTAGGGTGCAATAACAGCCATCTGCCAAAAGAGTCAAGGAGTTGTCCAGGAGTAAATTATGGATGGGAAATGTATCTAAAGAGCTAGCAATAAAGTGACTGAAATCCCTTAGAACTATGACAACATTGACATGGAGAGGTAGAAGGTCAGTTAGAATATTAATCAGCAAACGGAGAACAATATCAAACAGACTACAGTGAAGACAACCATATTTACCTTTCCAATCAATCTCAACCTGTTGAAAGGAGAACAATATGCCTTTATAGATCAATATAGATACTCCATGGGAGTATGAAGATTAGAATAAATGGTAAGTGTTTTGCTCAAATATGTGTTCAAGAAAAGTGGAAGTTTCCACAGCAGCATAAATCTCCTGCAGATAGACTAGAGGGAGATGGAAAAACAATTAAAAAATTCTGATGTTTAAGAGAATCAAACATAACCCCTAACATTCCATGACACAATCCTAATTGTTTGACCAGCCAGGTAGCTTTAAAATGCCTGCAAAGGACTAACTCAGATATAAATGTACGGAGGCAGAATATCTACAGAGTCAATGGTTGGTTCATTGAAGAAGCTGTCAAAGAATCCAATAAGAGAGCTGCAAAGAGAAAACAAAAAAGGGGAAAACAATGGCAGAACATAGTTAAACACAAACAAAATCACCAGAACATGAGACTGCAAACACTTGTTTTTTCAGCATAATAGCGACATTGAGAGATTAGGCTCCATGCTGGAGGGAAAATGGGTATCCAGTTCTTTACCAACTTAGTATGCTCAACACATCTTGTCAAAAGGAGGACCTCTCTTTGATGGTATACAAGAGAACAAATATAGACAGAGCAAGGTTCAGTGAGAATGGCATCCAGGTAAATTAGCAGGTAGATAAGGTCCCATCCCTAAGCCCTGGAGGGGCCATTTCCATAGTAAAAAAAAAAAAAAAAAAGGAAACAGTAGCTATGACCCTCCTGGAGCAAAGACAACATGGACCAGGTCAAGTACAGGGTGGGCCATTTATATGGATACACCTTAATAAAATGGGAATGGTTGGTGATATTAACTTCCTGTTTGTGGCACATTAGTATATGTGAGGGGGGAAACTTTTCAAGATGGGTGGTGACCATGGCAGCCATTTTGAATTCGGCCATTTTGAATCCAACTTTTGTTTTTTCAATAGGAAGAGGGTCATGTGCCACATCAAACGTATTGGGAATTTCACAAGAAAAACAATGGTGTGCTTGGTTTTAACGTAACTTTATTCTTTCATGAGCTATTTACAAGTTTCTGACCCCTTCTAAAATGTGTTCAATGTGCTGCCCATTGTGTTGGATTGTCAATGCAACCCTCTTCTCCCACTCTTCACACACTGATAGCAACACCGCAGGAGAAATGCTAGCACAGGGGTAACAAAAAGAACACTTTAAGGGTTATGCAAACTACACCGTGTACTGGGAGAAGGATAACTTTTTTGTTTTCAACCTAAGTTTTACCGGCTTAAGTTTTACCGACGGTACCAGTGGTGGGTAGAACTTTTCAAAGGGGGGAGTGTATATGATTACACGGTGTTTGTCCTTCAATTATAGTGGTTGGTAAGGGTAAAATAA
>BLSH010302669.1:333945-344977 GCA_018402905.1 Glandirana rugosa | reverse complement strand
CACACACATCTACTGCCCCCCCCCCCCACACACACACCTACTCCCCCTCACACACACACATCTACTGCCCCCCCCCCCACACACACACACACCTACCCCCCCACACAGACACACACCTACCCCCCCCACACAGACACACACACACAATCACCAGGGATAAGCACTTATCTTGTGGCAGTGATAGGGTTAATCCTCTCCAGACTGTGCTGTCTTCACGGGCCGCTGTGTTTCCTCTCCACTGCATAAGGAAAGGCTGTGCAGAGCTGTGTTTTTACTGGACTTCCCATAGACCCGCCCATCTTCTCCAGAACAGCCTTGCAGCGTGTGTTAATGGCGAGGCTGAGCTGTTTGTAGTGTAAAACGTCTCTTGTCCCTCAGTCCCTAAGCGGTTCAGTAAAATTTTTCTCGACCTGGATCTGCGCATGCCCAGGGTCTCCAGCTGATTGGAATGACGAGACCGCACCGGAAGTGACGCGTCGGTCGAGATTTTTCATGGAGTCGAGGAAAATTTTACTACACCGGCTCCCGTTCGTTTCCCCATCTCGGCGCAAGCGGAAGTGCGTCGCCATGATGCAATCAAACCTCGGCGCATTTCAGCCTATGGGTAACGGCCATTATCAGGAAGTTCTGTTTCCACCATCTTGGTGAAGGGCATTTATACCCTCACCTTAATGTTAGCCGGTATTACCAATTGAGATCAGCTGCCGTTAGGTTGTAAAGTGCTCCCAATCTAGGGCATTAAAATCTATACATACTATAAAATGAAGATGAACAAACTCATATGCACAATATCTTTACACACAATATGGTATAAAAACATGATATAAAATAGCCTAATGTCAATTAATAGAATTCCTCATCCCTTGATGTGTGAATGAGAGAGGACTAGACAGAGTCCTCTAGTGGGCAATTGTGATAATCACATGTGTTATTATGTAGAAACTGTGTATTTATTATCATTTAATAACAAACAGGGAAATGGGTATAAATAAATTACATTGAATTAGAATAAAAGTGAATGTAAATGGTACAAAATTAAAAGTGAAATGAATGGAAGTGAAGTGAATGTCGATGAATATTACTGATAGACATCATAACTACTGTACATAAAATAATGGTGGATTATGGACCAAAGTGGATTGTGTTACATTTGAATGGTATATAAAATACCAATAATTTTAAGTGCTATAAATCTTACTATTATATTTTTAGGGGGAGACATCTAATTCCCCCATAATTAGGCTATTAGATATTGGCCTTTACTGCAAGGATGGTACAACCATAAGAGCACATTGATTGGACCCACTGCCCAAATGTGCATGCCAACCAATATGATCTACCGTTATGTGTCAATCTTTTTGGTCCACGCTTATTTGGTTATTATGTATGGGTACAGAACCTTGGAGTGTCAGATATAAACAAATACAAGTGATTTCCCTAAAAATTGGAAATGGAACAGTTGATGTCCAGCTCTACATTTAACCCCTGAGGGTTCAAGGTCTGGAGCTCAAATATCCAACGTGTTTCATTTTGGGATATCTTTTGTTTCATATTAGCCCCTCTCCAATGTTTTTGTACTGTATCTATAGCATAGAAGGACATATCACCAGGGTTCCTATTGTGTACCAACCTAAAGTGGTTGGACTCACTGTGTTTTGGGTAACCCTTATGTATATTGGCAATATGTTCTCCTATGCGTTTGGAGTCCTAGATGTCCGGCCCATGTATTGGTAGCCACAGCTACATTCAATAACGTAGGTGACATGTTTTGTGTTACAGGCCTAAAAGCTTCTAATAGGGTATTGTTTAAAGGTCTGATGGGACATAAAAAATGTCCTTTTTCTATGGCCCTTCTTGCTTAGTTTGCATGGCCCACATTTGCCGCATTTGTAAAATCCCTTCATGTTAAACATGGAAACTGGCTGTTTTTTGGGGGGATCTGGGGTATTTTTTACCAGCCTCGTTTTAAGGGCAGGTACTCTATGGTATACAAATTTAGGTGTGGGTGGCAATAGTTGTTTTAGTACCGGGTCTTTCATAAGAATAGACCAATGATGTTTTATGCTTTTTTCCACTAATTTGTATTGTTTGTTGTACCCAGTAATAAACGAGCAATCCATGGGTTTATTAGTTTTCTTGTGATTTTCTAACAGGTGTTTTCTGTCCATTTTCCCAACTGTCTCCCTTGTTTCCAATATACTATTCTTGAGGTAACCCTTGTCCAGGAATCTATTAATTAGGATGTCTGTTTGCACCATATAGTCATCATGTGTGGTACAGTTTCGTTTCCACTTTGGATGATGACAGCTGTCATGTGGAATGTAGCCATTCCTGTCAGTGCTCTTAAAGTGTGTCTTGGTTCCCAGTGTGTCACTTATTTTATATATATCTAGATCAAGTTTATGTGTTGTTTATGAGTGTTAACTGTGAATTTGATACCATAGGCGTTTGCGTTAATGCAATCAATAAAGTCCGCCAGGGTGCTTTCGAATCCCTGCCATATAATTAAGATATCGTCTATGTACCTGCAAAATACTTTGAGATGGGGCCATTTCCCAGTATGAAAAACCTCACTTTCCCACTTATTTAAAAAGATGTTTGCAACACTGGGGGCATACTTGACCCCCATAGATACTCCCTTGATCTGGTTGTAATATTGGTTCTGGTACTAGAAAAAAATGATCTCCATATCATAGCTAATTTTAGCCCTTGTAGGATGAACTGTTTCTCTTTGATTTTTATGACCGTGTGCTGATTTAGGGCCCACCTTACTCCTTCTTTACCATCCTTTTGCTTTATATTGGTGTACAACAATTCAACATCAATTGTAACCAATATGGCTTCTACATCTATTTTGATGTTCTGTAAGCTGTTAATTACATCCTTACTATCTTTAAGGTATGAAGGGCTTTTTGCTGCCAAGGGTTGGAGAAATATATCCATATATTCTCCTAAACGTGAGAACAGGGAATTTATTCTACTCAGGATGGGTCTTCCCGGTGGCTTCGACAGACTCTTATGGATTTTTGGTACTTGGTACAATAGCGGCATAATAGGGGCATCCGGTACCAAGTACCTTCTCTCCTTTTTTGTTAATATTTGATTTTTTTCTGCTTTATTGGTTAACTGCTCTAACTTTCGTTTGAGTGTTTTTGTAGGGTTAGTATTGAGTTTTTTGTATGTGCTTTCGTCACTGAGGATCCGCTCCATTTCGAGGTCATAGTCCCTTTTATTAAGGACCACGATCCCCCCCCTTTATCCGCCGAGTGGATTACTTCCTGTTTGTCCTTTTGCTCATGTCTAACTGGGATCTTGTGTCTGCCTCAACCATCTTTTTCAATACACCTCCACATATTGATGTGGGGGTGTTTTAGGGTTGAAAACAGACTTATTCCGAAGTCGACTATGGGTATATTTAGCTTCATGCAAATTCTCAGTTGGGGCTTCTTGGTTGGCAAAATGTCTCTGAAGGTTGAGACATGTAAAATGTATTAAAATTGATTCAATAAACCAACATATTAAAATCAGATAGAATCCAAACTCACATGTACAGGTGCCCCCAAGTCCTGGCACAGAACATAAGGACAGCTCACTCACTTTCATTCTAATTCAATTTAATTTATTTATACCCATTATCTGCCTTAAGCAGTTCCTGAATATTCTCATCCGCCACATCAACAAGAGTTTCACAGACAGTAGGGTTGACAAAACAAGCAACTGCTGCAAGTGGCGAGAACATTCCATCACTTGGATCTAAGTGTCCTGAAAAAGTATTCATTTACATTTTCCACATTTTGTCATGTTACAACTAAAAACGTAAAAGTATTTTATTGGTATTTTATGTGATAGACCAGTGATGGCAAACTTTGGATCTCCAGATGTTTTGGAATTACATTTCCCATTATGCTCAACTGCACTGCAGAGTTTGTGAGCATCATGGGAAATATAGTTTCAAAACATCTGGGGTGCCAAGGTTCGCCATCACTGTGGTAGTCCAACACAAAGTGCACATAATTGTGAAGTGGAAGGAAAATGATAAATGTTTTTCAAAATTTTTTACAAATAAATATGTGAAAAGTATAGCATGCATTTGTATTCAGCTCCCCGAGTCAATACTTTGTAGAACCACCTTTTGCTGCAATTACAGCTGCAAGTCTTTTTGTCTCTACCAGCTTTGCACATCTAGAGAGGACATTTTTGCCCATTCTTCTTTGCAAAATAGCTCAAGCTCTGTCAGGTTGGATGGAGAGCGTCTGTGAGCAGCAATTTTCAAGTCTTGCCACAGATTCTCCATTGGATTTAGGTCTGGACTTTGACTGGGCCATTCTAACACATGAATATGCTTTGATCTAAACCATTCCATTGTAGCTCTGGCTGTATGTTTAGGGTTGCTGCCCTGCTGGAAGGTGAACCTCTGCCCCAGTCTCAAGTCTTTTGCAGATTCTTATAGGTTCTCTTCTAAGGTTGCCTTGGGTTTGGCTCCCTCCATCTTCCCATCAACTCTGACCAGCTTCCCTGTCCCTGCTGAAGAAAAGCATCCCCACAGCATGATGCTGCCACCACCATGTTTGACGGTGGGGGTGGTGTGTTCAGGGCACTGTGAAGTGTTATCTTTCCACCATAACATAGCGCTTTGCTTTTAGGCCAGAAAGTAAAATTTTGGTCTTATCTGACCAGAGCACCTTCTTCCACATGTTTGTCCCCCACATTTCTTCTCGCAAACTGCAAACTGGACTTCTTATGGCTTTCTTTCAACAATGGCTTTCTTCTTGCCACTCTTCCATAAAGGTCAGATTTGTGGAGTGCACAACTAATATTTGTCCTGTGGACAGATTCTCCCACCTGAGCTGTGGATCTCTGCTAATGCTTTCCTTGCCCGGCCTGTCAGTGGACAGCCATGTCTTGGTAGGTATGCACTTGTGCCATACTACTAGATTTTAGTCAGGGGTATCAGAGTAAAGGGGGCAGAATACAAATGCATGCCACACATTTCACATATTTATTTGTAAAAAATTTGGAAAACCATTTATCATTTTCCTACCACTTCAAAATGATGTGCCACTTTGTGTTGGTCTATCACACAAATCCCAAAAAAATACATGTACGTTTTTGGTTATAACATGACAAAATGTGGAAAATTTCAAGAGGTATGAATACTTTTTCAAGGCACTGTATGTTCTGCAAAAGGCAGCAGTGGGCCATGCAATGATGGTTTGTAATGTTTCTTTCCATTCACTTGGGAGAAAGCTGTCCCATCTTATTTTTTTTGCGATTTGGCAGACCGATTTTTTCAGTTTGAAGAGTCTTGCGATTATGTTGAATGTACTTGACCAGCGTGTAGGGAAGTCATTTAAAAAAGAGTAAGGCCACAATGCTCCAATATCTTCTACGTTGCAATTGAAGACTTGCAGAAGAGGTTCACAATTGATCTTTCTTTATCCAGTTTTCTCTTTACACTTGCCTCCTTCTGCACCATGTGGACCACAAGTTGCATGGTATGCACCATACCTGGTGTCCGGTCCATTTTGATCTGTTGGTACCTAGCAAGTGGAACACAGCCAAAGAAGCATAAAGTATAGAAAAGGTTACTGTTCCATTCTATTATTTTAACACTTAACAACTTATGGGAATACTTTTACACAAGACTACAAATAAAGTAGAAAAATAACAAAGATGCTCCCATAGAAATAAGCAGATAGCGCCCCCATATAAATCATCTCATATCCATGTGATAATTGACTGGTGTCAACTGTGTCATCATGTAAAAGAATGATAAATATGGCTCACTGGAGATCAACAATTTCGGACTCAGCCTTAGAGTCACTTTCCGTCATGGGGGAGTCTTCCACACTAGAGTTGGGTGGTTCTTCTGCTGCTGCTGCGGTTTGTTTAACTGCTGCCACCATATTGTTCCCATTGTCTGTTATCACTGTAAGGATCTTCCTCTTTGGTATGTCCCACTCTTGCAAGCATTTGTCCACACATGATTTGATTGTCTGTGCAATGTGTGGGTGGGTTACTTGTTCAAGAGCCAACAATATGTGTTCAGGTTTAGGTTGTTAAACACAAAAGTAGCATTCACTAATAGCAAGGAATGAAGCTGAGAGTCCCTTTTTGGTCCACAAATCAGAACAAATAGATACTCTCCGGGCAGCAGCCAGTCTCTTTTTGAATTTTTGTTTTTCATCTTCATACTGTTTGTCAATCAGATTGCTTATTTTAGTTTTCTTTGGAAAAGTCAGCTTCCTATCTACTGTCTCAATCATGCTAATAAAGCCCTCATCTACAGTTGTTCTGACTGGTAATCTGGTGCACCCAATCCATTTTGCTATGGCCTCCTCCCTGGCCTGCTGTTCTTTAGAGTCAATTTTGTATTTTGAAGCACCTCAAAGAGCAAAGCAAATAGTTTGCTGTGGTGCATGGGCTTGACTTGGCCCATTATTTTAGGATTTCTGTGTAGTGATGCCCCCGCCCTCCAGAGGCCTGATGATGACCTCCAGAGTCAGGGGCAGCTGACATTCCTCCTCAGGGTGCAGGTTACTAGGCATGGTGGGTGTAATGCAAGGTGGAATAATTGGGCACCAGTCACTTTTGAATTGAACAAAAAGAGATGTATTGTCTCTTAACAGGAACTGGGGAGAAAGGGTTAGTACCAGGACACCCTTAGGCAAATGCAATGTGCAAACAGACAGACCCCGCAGGCAAAAATAGAAATAGGCTGACAGCTATACAGAAAAGGGCCTTTAAGCTGAATGCAGCGATCTGTATTTTGGTAGCAACTGCTGTCTCCTATAGCAACACTTCACTGAAGAACTGCAGACATAACTGACAGTAACCCATTGTAGTTCTTCACTCACATCTCACAGTATCCCACTGTAGATCTTCACACTGAGCTCCCCGTCTTTCACTAGCTTTTCCACTTTTCACTGTCCCCGGGTAGTAAAAAGGCTGCTCTGGTACTTCTTCAGACTTCCATGCTCTCAACACTTGCCTCTAGTAACTGGAGTGGTTGTCCCTTTGTGGCAACTACTTCTCCTTTACTTCTGGCAATGATCCGGTTCCCCCTCTGGCAGAACCTCTGCAACTTGCCTAGCTCCTGACTTGAAGCCTAACCCCACGTTGCGACTTGGATTCCTGGATAGGCCTCGGTCAGGCCAAGCAGCCAGTTGCTCCGGGATAAGTCTCAGACTTCTGGCCTAGCAACCCAGAGCCCTGCAACACACGTCCCCCCAGGCAGCCGCCCAGGTGGCAAAGAACCCCAATCTCCTGACTCCTCCCAAATAAATAGACTATCCCAGCATTCTCTAGGACCGAAAGAAACCCCCTGCTGATTGGCTGAGACAAACTATCCATTCATAACCTGCGCAAACTGTAATCCATAATTCTAATATCAGAGACAGCAATGCCACCTTGTTACAGAAGAGAGGAACTACTCCAGACTCGTGCTTTTGGGTAAAATCAGTGGATTCTCTACCAATTAGCCAGCTTAGTTACCACCTAGCACAACTACATTTGTTAGCAGCCCTATTTAGGACCAGGGTGCTACATCTGTATCTGTGGGTTGAATTGAGGGGATTCTGATTTTACGTTCTCTCTTACCACACACAGTCAGCTCCAAGTTGTCTCTCTATAATAAACTATATGTTTGGCCCTGCCTTAGGCCTTTAGGTGAAAATTGACATTGCTCCAGCCCCTCCCAGTGACCACATCTTTATATATATATATTTTGGGGGGGCGTGACCGGATGTGAAGGAGGCAGCAGCGTCTCTCTGGAGCTCCGTAGCCATCCGTGCCAAAATCCTTATAAAACAAGGCTTTCCACCCCGCACTTACTCTTGGAGCAGGGTGATCCATAGTCCGGCGTTGCCAGGCATGCCAGCTACCCCTTCAAAGTCCTACAAAGCGGCGTTGCTGGAGCCACGGACGACCCGCTCCTCCCAAGGCCTGGGTAAGAGCGCCGCCTCCGCCATCTTGCCTCAGGAGCAGAGGCCTAGGCGCGCCAAAGACAGGACGGCGGCGGACATGGAGGGTCACAGTTCTGCACTGAATGCCTCACAGACTCCGCCACAGACCCAGAGTGATCAGCCGGGAGGTGAGTCGCAGCAGGAGTCTATTACTAAACCCATTTTAGAAGCCATTGCGGCCAGCAGCACGGCTGTTATGGTGCGCATAGACCACCTGGCAGCTGAATGCAATTTGATCCGCCATGATATTGACAAAGTGCGCACTAGACTAACAAATGCAGAAGACAGGATCTCTGAGGTAGAAGATGCCTCTCATTCACAGGCTCTTAAAATAACTGAACTGCAAAACGCAGTGCAAACTCTACAGCGCCGTGCTGAAGACGCAGAGGACAGGCAGAGAAGGAATAATGTGAGGGTGGTGGGCCTTCCAGAGGGAACGGAGGGGGACAGACCGGCTGTCTTTGCAGAACAATTCTTCAAACAAATCCTTAAGCTGGATGATTTACCCCCCACTTATGTTGTGGAAAGGGCCCATAGGGTCCCGACAGGCGCCCGCCCGCCAGGCACTCGTCCCAGGGCATTCCTAGTCAGATTCCTGAACTATAGGGACCGGGACAGAGTATTGATGACTGCCAGGAAGACCAAAGATCTCAAATTTGAGAACGCACAGATTATGTTATTCCCTGACTTTTCTGCAGAAACACAAAGGAGAAGGAGATCTTTTAATGACATAAGGAAGAGACTGAGGGAAAAGAACATTCAATATGGCATGCTGTATCCCAATAGACTCCGAATTCAACACAAAGGGACTGTGAAATTCTTTGACACCCCGCAGGAGGCCTGTGACTGGCTGGACAGCACTCCATAATTAAGAGGAATTTGGGGGCCAAGAACACATATCAGGCAGGGTGTATTTCCTGGCGATATGGGTCTAACCTGCACCGCACAAAATAGTTCAACAAAGGGGCGAACTCTGGTAAAAGCTGTTACCTATGTTTTGATGTTTTGATTTTTCTTCTTCTCCCTTTTTTCTTTCCGAGTTGAAACTTCTGTGGGTCAAATCCAGTGGTGGGACAACCAAGGCAGCACACAGTGAAAAACGTGGTGAGTGTTACAATGACTTTGTATCCTGGGGACGCTTTTTTTCTCTTGTTCCACCACTGGGGGGAGCTGTCGCCTAGGCAATGGCCGCATGACCAATGCTTTGATAAAAATGTCAATTTAAACCTTATTTTCCTGCTATTACGGACACGGAGAGGAGAAGACCAAAGCTAGCGGACTTAAACCCCAGTTCGGTAACGCAACGGAAGAAAATTGATCGTTTTGTTGGGACGTTTTTGTTTTCTTGTTTTGTTTGGGAGGATAAGCCATCTACCGGACTAATGGAGGACAGTTATGGAGTTGGTTGGGGATTTTGTTTAGGTAAAATGGCAGGGTGTTATGGGAAAGTTAAAGGCTCAGTCACTGCCCCTCAGATGTGTGAAATCAAATGTGATGGATTGATCATCAAGAGTGGTCAAGGGGATTCTATGTTTAATCACATAAGACACATACTGTTACTCAGGTATTTTATCATATGGTTAATGAAGGAATGGTGAATTTGGTAAAAGTAATATCGTGGAACGTTAGAGGCCTCAATGACAAATATAAGAGAATGTCTGTTTTTCAGTTCTTAAAGCGGTATAAGCCACAAATAATCTTATTGCAGGAGACACACATGGATGGCTCCAGGGTACTGTCCTTGCGGAAGCCCTGGCTTCAAAAGGTGTTTCACGCCACTTACTCCACGTATTCGCGGGGAGTGTCCATTTTAATTAGCAGGGCGGTGCCTTGTGTCATCCATCAGGTGTTTACTGACCCGGGGGGCAGATATATAGCCCTGGTGGTAGATATTTATCAAACAAAGATCTTACTGGTAAATGTCTATTCGCCTCCGCCGGCCGACACTCGACTGCTTCATGCCCTCTGGTCTAAAGTGGCACCGTATGCTCACTTGCCATTGGTGATGATGGGAGATTTCAATGCCATATTGGAGGGGCTGGATACTTCCAACCCTTCTAGGAACTGTTCACCGGAACTGGGGGCATGGGCGGAAGAGATGGGCTTGACGGAGGTATGGCGGTGGAAACACCCAGGGAGCAAATGCTACTCACACTTGTCCACGACACATCGTTCTGCAGCCAGAATAGACATGGTGTTTGGGAACGTTTCCATGCTTCCCAGGGTAAGAGAAGTGGAATATCTTGCCGGGGGCATTTCTGATCACTCTCCCCTACTCCTTACCCTCTCTTTTGGGAGGGTTGGGGGGGGGGGATGGAAGATCTCCCCGGGATGGTTGCAACACGAACAGGTCATGTCTACAATACAAAGCACTACCTCCACATACTGGGCAGACAATGAGGACTCGGCACACCCTGGGATGTTATGGGATGCTTTCAAGGCAGTTCTCAGGGGGGAGTGTATCTCAGCTGTTAAGGGGGCGAGAGGGGACCATAAAGTGGAGCTTAAAACGCTGCAGGACACGGAAAAAATGTGCTCGGGACGGTTTGCAGACTCCCCTTCGGACGACACCTACAGGGAGTTGTTGGAGGCCAGGAGAAATTTCTCTGCACACTTCTCCGATCTAGCCCATACTGAGGCCGGCTATAGGGCGGCCTCGGTGTTTGCGGAAGGGGATAAAAATGGTAAATTGTTGGCCCTGTTGGTGGCTGACTTTCGCCCAATCACTAGCGTCCAGTAGTCCTAGGCACTAGTTAAGGGGAGGACCCGGGGAGTTCCGGCCCTGCGATCACTAACCCGCTTTCAGTCGGTGGTTGTCCCGGTTGTTAAATGGTAAAAATAGGGGAAGGCGTTTGTGGCTCCGGCGGGATATCGGCCGGAGTCATACCCGATCTAGCCTCTTCACACGTCTCTTTAAAGAGGACCGGAGGTTGTTGAGGGACATCCACAGCAGGCTTCCCCTCAGACGTTTGGCAGGGCTCGTGTAAAAAAGGCACAGGACGTCGCAAAATTCGAGGTGAAATACCAGGGGAGAGCGGGGGAATTGTCGACTCTATGTGAGGGGGGAC
>BLSH010302669.1:315296-327551 GCA_018402905.1 Glandirana rugosa | reverse complement strand
CCCCTCAAGAAAGACCCCCCTAAGTATATACCCCCCTTCCACAGGACAGATCCCTTGCATGAGTATAGCCCCCCCCTCTCCACTTGTGCTAGTAGAGAAGTAGGGGAGGGGGGGTTGGATATGTGCTGGTGGGGGGGAGCTTTTCAGCAGCAACAGACCTCAGATGAGCGCGGGAAATGCAGAGCGGTGTCCCTCCTCCGGCTCCTGTGTAATGATGAACACAGCCAAGGAGGGGGAGGCGGCTTCAGTCCGCTCTGCTGTGTGATGCAGGGAGGGAGGGAGACAGCAGGAGCGGAGATCACAGAGACAGGAGTGTAGTTGGAGCTGCTGCCCTTCTGACAGCCTCCTCTATGGTGAAGTCTGGAGATTGTACAGCGCGCGCGCAGAGGAGGAGGAAGTGCACGGCTTTCCTGACGTCACTGGTTGCTAGACGCTAGGCGGCTCTAGCAACCAGTTACCAGTCTCAGAAGGCAGAGCGGAGCGCCTGCGCTATAGCAGGGTTTGATCACTGACAGTTTCATTCCGGGACATTGTATTGTCCCGGAATGAAGCTGCCCGGGACCCGGGACAAACCTGCCAGATGCGGGATTGTCCCGGGCAATCCGGGACACGTGGTCACCCTACCTGTGATGCACAGTGCCCTGGTTGCCAGTGGTCAGATGTCACTGCCAGTGGTCAGAGGAGGCCCGTAATGCACACACAGTGCTCTGGACAGACAGTGGTCTGAGTGGAGGCATCATTCCTGCTGTAATTGTAATGTACACTAGTACTACACACTCACAATCTGCTCTCTGCTCTGGATGTGGGCGGTCGTCTTGTGAATGGGGACTTAGGAGTGGGACAGTCTCATTGGCACTCAGGAGGCCTGGCTGTAATGCACAGTGCTGCCCTGGTCTCTGGCAGTCGTCACAGTGAACACAGTCACTTCAACTCGCTTACTTGGAACAGAAGCAGGCGGAGCTCCGTGAAAACTGGAAGTTAATTGATGAGGGTAAACGCTCCTGTCTCACATTTTCATCCCATTTTTGTTCATTAGCGAAAACTAATTTGTTTTTCGTCATAGTTTTCGTTAGTGGACAAAAATGTGGTGTACTTTTAGTTTCGTTTTCGTCACTGTAAAAATGCCGCTGATGAAAACTTTGATGAAAACATTTTCATTAACGAAATTAACACTGGAATCCAGGAAGTTGTGGAAAGAAACATCAAGCATAGAGGCAGCACTCATATGAAAGGAGATTTTGTAAGCACCGTATATAGCTAATGCACCTAATTTTACCACAAAAAACTGGGAAAAGTTATTGACATGAGTATAAGCCTAGGGTGGGAAATGCAGCAGCCAGAACACAGGGACAGGGAGCCATTACACAGGTATAGTAGCCAGAACACAGAGACTCAGCCATTACACAGGTATTGTTGCCAGAACACAGGGATTGTAGCCAGAACACAGTGATTGTAGCCACAACACAGGGACTCAGCCATTACACATGGATTGTAGCCAGAACAGAGGTATTGCTTCTAAGAGCTGCTCTGTGCATGAAACTGTGAGCTAATTACATTGGAATGCAGAGAATGCAGAGAGAGAGCTGTCAGATCTTCACTGAGATCGGAGGTTGGCGGAACTGAACAGCTAACACCCGCTGCTTCCCGCCCACCTCCCGGCATCAAGTTGAAAATCTGACACCTCTCACAGCATTCTCTGCATTCCAATGTAATTAGGTCACAGTTTCATGCACAGAGTAGCTGTTAGAAGCAGCACGCTCTGTGCTTTGTGAATCTACTCATCTCTTCCGACCACCCACAGACACTGACTCGAGTATAAGCCGAGTGGGGCCTTTTTCAGCAAAAAAAATGTGCTGAAAAACTCGACTTATACTCGAGTATATACGGTAAACTTAAATTGATTGGAACTCAGTTTAAAAAAAAATGTGTTGCAACAGTAAGTGATTCAGTCACATGAGCAAAAAATCACATCTCTGGATGCATTCTGCGCGCTGATTTTTTTTCTTATTTGCTGTCCACTGACTCTAGGAAAGGAAGCGTTGGAAATTTCCCTGGTGGTGAAACAAATAGCAAAAAAGTAATAGACATTATAAGCCTATTTCATTTTAAAATAAAGGAAAACAATTTTACCGTAGTCACACTTTATTAAATATTCAAATATTTTATTAATTAAAATCTATTTTTCCTACTAACCCATACTGTATATCATTGAAAAACATTAAAATACAGAACCAACCACATTCATAAAATAATAAAGCAAAAATACAGAAATAACCCAACCTTACATACTTAAAACAGTACCCATTCTAATCTATCCCATTCCTCTGGTCCAAAAAAATAGTTGCTTTTTTTTACTCTAACACTCCCAAGCTTATAGCATTTTTTATATGTTCATCAATTCAGTACCAGACAAGGTACCTGAATCAAGTTTACTCAAATCTTTTCAATTTGTTTTGAGCTCACGAAAGCTATTAAGTAAACTGTTCTAACGTTTTTCTAACAAATTTAAATTACAAGAATAATTAATCTGAAAGGTGCACAAAACCAATATCTCTGTAGTGATTAATACAAAAATATGGACTTTCATCATTTTTAAGATTTCACATTTGGACTTTTATATATTACTGTATATGTTATGGGACTGTTGTTTCGCCATTTATTTGATGCACATTGATCATCATGGTTTAATATGAGTTAACTTCACATATTTTTGTATTGATCACTACAGAGATATTGGATTTGAGCACCTTTTAGATTTATTATTTTTGTAATTCCAGAATGTAGGTTGTTGCATTGCCTCTTTTTGCACTAAGCGCACAATGTTTTCCGCGTTCAAATTTAAATTGACTGCAGATATCAATTCCCCCGCTGTCGTGGATATGGGGAAATCTACATTTGTGCAATCTTTTCTAGCATGGAACAAAGCCCATGTAAAGGTTTACAAAGCATCACCCATGTACCATTGTTTTTTGCCATCCCACAGACATACAGTAACCTCCTCCTTTACACGTTACGAAAAAAATGGCTAAATTGTGTTTGTGTGCCCTAATTTCAATAATTTCAATTCATTTTAGTGCATTTTCCCAGCTTCGTAAATATTGTGTGACATAAAAAATTGCAGTTGCCACCATTCAATTCTACAGAGCCTCTGCTTTCAAAAAATATATAATGTTTAGGAGTTTAAAGTCATTTTCTAGCACAAAATGCTAGAAAATCCAGCGTCAAGCATGTCATCCAGTGATGTAGGTCCTATGTCAGTCATGATGAAAAACGCGCTGTCAACACGATGACCTGTGCTACAGCAACCTTCTCCTGCTAATGCTCCCATTGCAACTGGCAGCCCCCGGATGGTGGCTGTACGTGAAACAAACTGCCTAGGGATTCCTAGTGATTTCACGGACAAAGTTTTTTCATGGTGGGGATGTTTTTATTTACTATTTTTGTAAATGAGTGACAAGAAGTACTATATACCCCTTAGTTATTCCCATATATATACATAAAGGACAGTGGTCATGGGACTTAAAAGAGGCTTATCACGTGAAAGTAAACCATTGAAAACATGAATGAAATAAATAGATTTCATTTATTATACAAAAAACATGTAAGTAGATCTCCAAATACATGATAAAAGTACAACCGTTACATAACAGCGTATACTGATATAGTAAAATACCAAATTAGTTGGTTTGACAAGTAGATAAAAGCTGTACACCATGTGTCATGGACTGTATGCGCAGTAAGAATACTCTACGCGTTTCGAGGATCCGTCCTCTCATCAGGAGTATCAAATATAGATTGTCTACAATATAAATATTGCAATTAGTATGATGGCACAAAATTATCCCATATCAAAGGGGATTAGATCATGGTTGGAATCTAAAACTTACATGTAAGCCATCAGTCAAGAATAATAGTAATCCCAGCTCCTACCATTGCAACAGGGGATGACCAAAACAGCGTCCGGGCCGGGGTTGAGGCGGGGGCAAAGACCCCACGGATCCATAAGGGGAGGGCAGGGTATCTGGTTGACATGTGCAATTGACATGTGCAATTTGTTTCAGTCAGTATACAATTTTTGTTGAAATCTATTAAAATTAGTTTTGTTTATTTGTTTTTTAACGAATTCCAACTTTTCAGAACAATTAGAATTTGGATCGTCGAAAAACACATCCAGCGATACCTGCAGGAATCCTGAGGAAGAAGTGAAGCTTGAGGTTAGTTGAGGTGCAGGTAAACCGCAGTGCATAAGTGTGAAAGCAACCTTAGGTCCCTTTCACACGATTGGTTCGATCGGGTCCGCCTGACTGTTTTTCAGGTGGACCCAACCTCTTCATTCACCTCTATAGAGCGCCAGATGTAAACATGTCCTCATTTTGGTGGTGCAGTGTTTCTTAAATAGGTACCCAGGGTTGGAAAATCTGCCAAAGCAGGTCAGAAGAGCCTGTAAACCGCCTGATATGTGACATGGCCACCAGGTGGAACTCGACTTTGGCAATGCTGCAGCAGCTGCATATGCAGCAAAGGGCCATCAACAAGTACCTATGTGAGTATGGCACAATGACAGGCTCAGGCCAGCTTGGCTTTTTTTCCCCATACCAATGGCTGCTGATATAGGATGCATGCACTGTACTGTCACCAATTAAGGAGTCGACAAGGATGGTGAGCCATGACAGTGCATGCATCAGTGACACAATCCCTGTTGTGTTCCTGCTGGATCAGACTGTGCGTGCCATTATGGACAGGGCACTGGAGGCAGAGCAACAGGAGGAAGAGGAGGACTTCTTTTCCTCTAAAAGCCCACTTTATGCAGACACTATTCTTGTGACACCACACAATACACAAGAGGAGAGAAAGGAGGTAGAGGTGTCTGGCAGTTTTGGAGGCATTGAAGCAGAGGAAGACATACGTCAACCCTTAAGAGATGGTTTTCCATCTCCAGAGCCCTTGGGAGTAGTACGTGGCTGGGAGGAGGCAGTTCCAAATACTGCAATCCTCAGTGAGCCCGAGGAGTCTGCTTCTCATGCCTCCACAAAATTGCGGTGCATGGGCTCCCTCATTCTTCAAAGCCTGCAAAAGGATCCAAGAATATGTGGCATCCAGGAGAAGGATCACTATCGGTTGGCAACCCTCCTTGACCACCATAACAAGGGGAAAGTCTTGGAACTCATCCCGTCCCCACAGAGTAAGCAGCGGATGAAATCTCTTGAGGACACATTAAAGAGGAGTTTATGTAACGTCTTTCTAGACTCTGGTAGGTTACAGTCTCATGGAAAACGTCATTTTGAGGCTTCTGTTGCTCAAGAGAGGAGTGGTGGAGAAGGGGGCCGCCTCAGTGATGCTTTCCAAAATATTTTAAGTCCTCGGCACCCAGGGCTGTCAGCTTCCACATCCCATTGGCAGCATCTGCATCATATGGTGGGAGATTATCTAGAGGCCAAAACAGACATGGAGAGCTTTCCGTTGATGACCCATTGAGTTACTGGGTCATGAGAATAGACCACTGTCCAGAACTTGCCCAGTATGCAATTGAGCTGCTAGGCTACCCTCCATCCAGCGTGCTTCCTGAATGGACATTGAGTACTGCCGGAGGTTTTGTGACAGATAAAGGAACGAGTCTGTCCTCAGACTCCATGGACCGGCTGACATTTATCGAAATTAATCAGTCCTGGATTAGCAGCAGCTATCAAGCCCCTGTTGCTGATGTTGCCGATTAAGTGTTTTTGGGATGTGGAATCTGTGCAAGACTGTCTTGGCTGCCTAGCTTTGTGGGTGTTGATTTTATAGTGAATAAGCTTTTTGCCATTGGTTTTATCAGGCACAATTGACACCCAAAGACCAATTTTTCTGCACCTGTTTAACAGGTGCATATCATTTCAATTTTGACAGCAAGTCCAATTCTTGCTTTCATCAAGAGTCCAATTTTTCCACATCTGTTACTTCTATCCAAAGTCTGTAAAAGAGATTTCTAAAAAAAAAAATCTGTAATCTTGTTCTGAGTGTACTAAATTGTGACCTCGTTGTACAGACTGGCTCTCCAAGCCATTGCTTACAAAATTAAGAAAGCTTGCAGGAAAAATGTAATTTTTTTGGCTATATAAATGTCATTATTGCTGCAGCACCTTCTATACACAGTACAGATGTGCCACTTTACAGGCAGACTAAAGGGACCCCCAGGCACTATATTTAAAGGCATTTTTCATTTTTATTGTTATTTCTCATTTTGATAGTAAATCACTGCTCATTTGAAAATTATGTTTTTTACAAACTTTTTTTACATGTTCCCCAGGGCAGTACCCGGACCCTCATAACCTTTGTATGCCTAATTATTTGCATACAAGCCTTCAAAATAGGAACTTTTGATTTTTCCAGTTCGGGTCCCATAGACTTCAATGGGGTTTGTTATTCGGTTCCGAACTTTTGCGATGTCCGAAAGTTCTGCCGCAAACCGAACCGGAGGTCGTTCAGCCCATGTCTACTCCTTTGACCTCTGACATCAACAAGGCATTTTCGTCTGTAAACCCCAGCAGTTTTTGAAACACTCAGAACAGCCCGTCTGGCACCAACAACCATGCCACGTTCAAAGTCACTTAAATCCCCTTTTCTTACCCATTCTGATACTCGGTTTGAACTTCAGCAAGTCATCTTCACCACGTCTAGATGCCTAATGCATTGAGTTGCTGCCATGTGATTAGGTGTTGAGCAATTTTACTTACCAAGCAATTGAACAGGTGTACCTAATAAACTGGCCGGTGAGTGTATATATACATAATATATCAATTACATTGTAGAGTAATGTAAATCCAACTTCAGTCATAACGACAATCTGCACCAGAAGGATTCTTGTCGATACTTCTGTCACAAGTGACAGCTCCCTGGCCAGCTGCTCAATATAAACAAATAGGCCAGGGATGTTGAGTCACATCATTGACATATAGTTGGTTATGACATCATCCCTGCTGGCTTGTTTGTAATGTGAAACAAGCCAGCTGTCTGGGAACTGTCATTTAGTGGTGGTAGTGATCTATAATGCATTTGCAAACCTATCTCACCAACTTGAAACAGATTGATCTTGAAAATGTATTTTACTACCCTAGACTTACATTTCAGATGTGATATTATCACACCTTCCACCAACTTCTCATACCAGTTTATAAAATACTGAAAAGTGTCAGCAGTATTGTAACATATATCTTGTCAATAAAATTAAACTATAAGGAGATATAAAATGAAGGACCCTCCAGGGAGCCACTGCATTGTTATCTGCAGCATTGGAGATCTTTCTTGGCCGTGCCACACTATGCAATCTCTTCACCAGTGCAGGATTTTCAAAAAGTGAAAAACACGGCCTCTGAAACAAAAAGGAGGAACACAGCAAATTAAGCCAATCCAAGATGCAGTATTTGGCTGCATAAAAGGCTGAGTCCTGCACAGACTGTCCATTATATTTTGATTACTGAGCAAAATGCAGTGTCAGAGTAGAAAAACCTGTCTCTTGCTTGGATGTTGGAGGGTGGGACTCTTGCTCTCTGTGTAAAGCAGTGATCTCTCTGCCTCTCTGCCTCTCGCTTTGTCTCTGTACAAAGAATAGAGAACATGAGGACATAATCTTATCACTCACTTAGGGCATATATATGACAACATAAGATCCACCACATTCCTGATGACTGGTGGACCTGGGTGGATGTCGTCAGGGAGGTAGTGACAAGACGTCATGTCCCAGACATCTATAATAGTGACATCCATTCCTTTAAAGGCAGCCCTCAGTAGAATGTCCAGCTGAAGAGACAACCAGTCACTGCCATATACTGACTTATAGCCTGTGTTGGCCGATTTAATGAGCACTGTCGTCTTGGGACTACGGAAAAGCAGAGATGAAATGGCTTGACGAACTCTTTCCAGCCTCTTCAAATAAACTCTGATAGGGTAAGTGGTAAAGTGAGCCCACAGGGTCAATACAATAACAGTATGAGGTCCACCACTGATCCCAGCCAAGTGGGCTGCCTCATAGTGCAAGTCAGCCATCATGGTCTTTGTGGTCCTCAAGGGAAGTCCATGAGCACGCCATCGTAGAGCCAATCCTGCATTAGCATCTACTGCAAGTAGTGGACCCGACTGGTAGTTGATATGCAAATCTATCGTCTTGAGACCTAGGTGAAAGACAAAAATATGGTAATTTAAGCATCCTAGAGCCTTGTTTTCAGTTTAAACACATTGTTCTTAATTTCAACCATTACCTTCCATGACATCTGCATGTTCAACCCCTGGGGTCCACCATGCCATTACCTATAACTATCTGTGACATGACTATGACTATGCTGTAACAAAACTCAAAGGTATTCCAGCACAATGGTTGAAAAACTTTGCAAAGTCCAGAGCAATTTATTGAAATATTACACATAATCATACAAACCGTAACCAAAAAAAGGATATTTGAATTTTTAAACCCTTATACAGTATAATAGATGAAACCACTAATTACAAACACTCTGTGTCAGTGTTCTCAACTGATTGTTGAACAGGGAAAAGACTCAGGGCTAAATAGTGCAATGCTAGATCCATAAAATCACAAATTAATGACATGCAGGGGTCAGGAGGGGGTATTGCATAGGGATCAGGGGCCAAGAGTGCTTAAGGCAGAAAATGCAAGGGTTCTGAAGTTGTTATTGCTCAGAGTACAGGGTTCAGGAGTGGTTATTGGACAGAGCACATGATTTAGCAGTACAAAACACAGAGTGCAGAGCTCAACAGTATGTAACACAGAGCCAGGAGTGCATAATGAACAGATTGAATGCAGGGGCCAGGAATGGGTATTGCAGAGAGTGCAGGCATCCGGAAGGGGTATCAGACAGGGAACAGGGACCAAGAGTGCATAATGCAGAAGATGTAGGAGTCAGGACTGGTTATTGCTCAGAGTACAGTACAGGGGTCAGAAAATGGGTATTGCAGAGAGTGCAGGTGTCAGGAAGGGGTATTGCACAGGCAACAGGGGCCAAGAGTGTGCAATGCAGAAGATGCAGGAGTCAGGACTGGTTATTGCTCAGGGTACAGTATATGGGTCAGGAATGGGCATTGCAGAGAGTGCAGGTGTCAGGAGTGGGTATCTCAGAAAGTGCAGGGTTCAGGAATGGGTATCGCACAGGGAACAGGGGCCAAGAGTGCATAATGCAGAAGATGCAGGAGTCAGGACTGGTTATTGCTCAGAGTACAGGGGTCAGCAGTGGTAATCCCACATGGTACAAGGGTCATGAGTACATAACACACAGAGGACAAGGGTCATAAATGATTAATGCATAGATAACAAGGCTCAGGGGTGGTTATTACACAGAGCACAGTGGTAAGAAGTGCAAAACACAGAGAATGCAAGGGTCAGGAATGGTTATCACACAACGGTTAGGAGTACTTAACACACGAGAAAGTACAAGGGCCAGCAGAACATAACACACAGAGTGTAGGAAGGCAGGGCTGCACACTGAAGATGTGACACCATGAATAGTTTATTTATTATTCTGACTGGCTAACTGACAGTTCCCACCTATGGCCATACCCCTCGGAAAGTGTTTCACCCCTATTGGGCTTAATTGCAAAGGTGGAGGTGGCTAGGACAGTTGGATTGATATGGGCACATACGGGATACCTTCAGCTGCCATTGTGCCCTTGCTGGTTGTCCCGTGCTGGTTGTCCCTATACCTTTAAGAAAGTGTGGGCTCCCTCCAAGAACACCTGCCCTTGATCCAAGTGCTATATATGTGCTCCAATTTGAGAGACTCTCAAAATTATAGAGTTATGGTATATGCAAATGTATCTGTTCCCTATGTAACACCCTCTAGTAGTGTGCTAGAGAGGATAGGTAAATTTAGGCAGGCCTGGCTGGTTGCTAGGCCTGTTTGTTTTTATTCTGGGCTGGGAGTGGCTCAGGGTAGTGCTGGGTGACTCACAGGTGGTGCCATCAGGACCAGTGGCATAGCGTGGGTTGTCAGCGCCCGAAGCAAGGCAAGTGCAGGCCCCTGACCTGCAGACTTTTAGTACTCCCCGAGTCCCTTCCGACAATAGTACTGTACAGCCTGATTCCTACACTTACCACTACACTAACCTACCTGATTCCTATACTGGCCACTACACTGACCTACCTGTCCATTACCCTGACCACTACACTGACCCTTACACTAACCTACCTGACCACTACACTGACCCTTACACTAACCTACCTGATTCCTACACTGACCTACCTAACCCCTATACTGGCCACTACACTGACCTAGCTGTCCACTACCCTGACCACTACACTGACCCCTACACTCACCTACCTGATTGCAACACTGACCACTACATCGAATTACCTGATTCCTACACTGACCACTACACTGTCCTACCTGATTCTTACACCAACCACTACACTGACCTACATGATTCCTACACCAACCACTACACTAACCTCTACACTGACTTACATGATTGCTATACTGTCCACAACACTGACCTACCTTTCCATTGCACTGACCTACCTGTCCACTGCACTGACCTACCCAATTCCTATGCTGACCACTACACTGACCTACCTGACCACTACACTACACTGACAACTGCACTGTCCACTACACTACACTGACCACTGCACTGTCCACTACACTACACTGACCATTGAACACAACACTGTCCATTACACTATCCACTACACTACACTGACCACTACACTGGCCACTACATTGTATATTACACTACACTGTCCACTACACTGACCACTACACTGTATACTACACTACACTGTCCACTTCACTACACTGTATAGTACACTGTCCACTACACTGTTTACTACACTACACAGTTCACGACACTGTTTACTACACTATACAGTCCACGACACTGTATACTACACTACACTGACCACTACACTGTCCACTACACTACACTGAACACTACGTTATCCACTACACTGACCACTACACTGTCCATTACACTACACTGACCACTATACTACACTGGCCACTACACTGTCCACTACACTACACTTACCACTACACTACACTGTCCACTACACTGTATACTACACTGTCCACTACACTGTATACTACACTACACTGTCCACTACACTATACTGTCCACTACACTACACTGACCACTGAACACTACACTGACCACTACACTGTCTACTATACTGTCCACTACACTGACCACT
The DNA here is from genome assembly GCA_018402905.1 of Glandirana rugosa. Taxonomy (NCBI): domain Eukaryota; kingdom Metazoa; phylum Chordata; class Amphibia; order Anura; family Ranidae; genus Glandirana; species Glandirana rugosa. The sequence continues at coordinate 316,378 of BLSH010302669.1, read as the reverse complement.
GAACACTACTCTGTCCACTACACTACACTGACTACTACACTGTCTACTACATTACACTGACCACTACACTGTCCACTACACTACACTGTCCATTACACTACACTACACTGACCACTACACTACACTGACCACTATACTACACTGGCCACTACACTACACTGACCACTACACTACACTGGCCACTACAGTACACTGACCACTACACTACACTGACCACTACACTACACTGTCCACTACACTGTATACTACACTGTCCACTAAACTGTATACTACACTACACTGTCCACTAAACTACACTGACCACTGAACACTGCACTGACCACTTCACTGTCTACTACACTATACTGTCCACTACACTGACCAATGAACACTACACTGTCCACTACACTACACTGTCTACTACACTACACTGGCCACTACACTGTCCGCTGCACTACACTGTCCACTACTCTACACTACACTGACTACTACACTGCCCACTACACTGTCCACTACACCGGTGTTTCCCAACCCGTGGTATGCGTACCCCTTGGGGTACGTGCACCACGGGCAGGTGGTACGCTGTGCAGAGCCGAGTGAGACTCCTCGCTCTCACTCCTGCTGTGTCTGCCTCCTGTCACAAGTAGAGTTGAGCGAACCTGAACTATAAAGTTCGGGTTCGTACCGAACTTTGGGGTGTCCGTGACCCAGACCCGAACCGAGACATTTGAAAAAAAGTTTGGGTTCGAGTTCTGGGTTCGGGTATTTGATCCCGCATGTTGAATAGCTGCAGGGCAGCAAATCAACAATTGTTTCACTGGTTTGCCCTTAGAAGCCATCACAGCCATGCCTACTAATGGCATGGCTGTGATTGGCCAGTGCATCATGTGACCCATCCTCTTTATTAGCTGGAGTCACTTAGTGCTGCATGTCACATGCTCCCTGGGTAGTGTAGGGAGAGGATGCTGCCGGTGCTGTAAGGGACAGATTGCAGATAGATAGATAGGTAGAGATTACTACTACTACTGCTTTTAGGGACAGATTGCAGATAGATCGTCATCATCATCATTAGAGATGGATAGATAGATAGACGTTAGACAGGG
>BLSH010302669.1:298580-311868 GCA_018402905.1 Glandirana rugosa | reverse complement strand
TTGTATGGGCTCTCCTCCTCCCTCCCCTCCTGGTCACCGCCTGAGGGAGGGGGGTCTGCACTGATGGAGGAGGGGGTGGTTTATCCTGAGGGGGGTCTGTACTGATGGGGGGTGGATTGTACTGATGGTGGGGGAGTCTATACTTAGTGGAGGGGGTCTATACTGAGGGAGGGGGCTCTCTACTGAGGGGCGACTATAGTTGGTGGAGGGGGGTGACACCATGTTTTACCACACAGGGTGACACCAACCCTAGTGACGCCACTGGTCCTCCCCTCCCTCCTCCTCTCGGGTATGTTCCGCTGTGTCATGGAGATTGGGTCTGAAATGCCGGGTAGCCGCTGTAACAAAGTCCTGCCTCCTAGACCTGCTGTTGTGATAGACGGAACAAGGATCCAATGCTGGAATATTGAATCAGTGTGACATGTATCAATTCATATCCAAGCTCTGTGACACAGCGGGAGATCGTGATCCAGGCACTGGTAGGCTACATTTGATGGGCATTGCTCTGATGAGGCTACATTTGGTGGGCACTGCACTGAAGAGGCTGAATTTGGTGGGCACTGCACTGGTAGGCTGCATTTGGTGGGCACTGCAGTGATGAGGCTGCATTTGGTGGGCACTGCACTGATGAGGCTGCATTTGGTGGGCGCTGCACTGATGAGGCTGCATTTGGTGGGCACTGCACTGATGAGGCTGCATTTGGTGGGCATTGCACTGATGAGGCTACATTTGGTGGGCATTGCACTGATAAGGGTGCATTTGGTGGACACTGCACCGATAAGGGTGCATTTGGTGGACACTGCACTGATGAGGCTGCATTTTGTGGGCATTGCACTGATAAGGGTGCATTTGATGGGCATTGCACTGATAAGGGTGCATTGGGTGGGTACTGCATTGATGAGGCTGCATTTGGTGGGCGCTGCACTGATGAAGCTGCATTTGGTGGGCACTGCACTGGTAGGCTTCATGTGCATGCATGTGTCTACCCGTGTGTTGATTTTGGATTATGTGCGTGTGTCTGCAAGTGTGTTAAATTGGAATTCTGTGTGTGTTTGTGTGTCTGTAAGTGTGCTAATTTGGGATTATGTGTGTATCTCTGAGTGTGTTAATGTGGGGTTATGTGTGTCTGCCAGTCTGTTAATTTGGGATTTTGTGGGTATTTGTGTCTGCAAGTGTGTTAGTTTGGGATTGTGTGGGTGTCAATTTGTTAATTTGGGATTTTATGCGTGGGTGCCATTGTGTTCATTTGTGATTATGTGTGTTTATCTATCAGTATATATATATATATATGTGTGTGTGTGTATGTGTGTGTGTATCTGTCATTGCAGCATGTACACATACAATTATATTGCATACAAAAAAACCATCACAAACACACACAGAAATCATCAAAAACACATACGGACATTACACACACACACAGAAACAGAAACCATGACACCCAAACAAAGGAAATTACTTTCTCGAGACGGGTAATTTTTTGCAGGGGTACTTTACTGTAAAAGGTTGAGAAACACTGCACTACACTACACTGCACTACACTGTCCACTACACTACACTGACCACTACACTACCTACAGTATTCCTATACTGATGAACACTACACGGCATAACTCTAGTTACTAATCTACTCTCTCTCTCTGGCTGGCTGCTCCCTCTCCCCAGACCGTGTCCATCCCCCCGGGACCAGGTAGCAACATAACTACTCTCACGAGGGTGTCTCACCTTTGTTGTCGTTTTGTCCTCCATCGGTCTGGAGGAGAGGAGGAGGAGGAGAAGAAGTCCACAGTGGTGGCTCATAATTTCCATTTCTTGTGTCCCCGGGCTCTGGCCGCCATGTTCAGTCTCTGGCACCCTGTGATTGGGCGAATGGGGTCATGTGCGGAGGCGGGACTCCAGGAGCAACTGCAATCATTGACAGGCTAGCCCCGCCACCACACATGACCCCATTTGACCACTCACAGGGCGCCGGAGACTGAACATGGCGGCCAGAGCACAGGGACACAGGAAATGAAAATTAGGAGGAGGGAGCCAGTAGTAACACACACTAGTGCGGGATTTCGCTCCCCTAAATGTTGCGCCCGGGGCCACGGCCCCCTCCACACTCCCCCATGCTACGCCACTGATCAGGACCTCCCACTTCTTTCCAGAATCTTCTGGTGCTTTCTGGAAAGAGAGGCGGAGAGGTGAGGGGGAGCCATCTGGGGTAATTTAAGGAGCTCTGACCAATCCCCAACCTGAATTGGAAGGGGGCAGGCCTCCTTAACCACTTCAATACCAGGCACTTCCCGCCCAGACCAATTTTCAGCTTTCAGTGCTGTTGAGCTTTGAATGAGAATTGCGCGGTCGTGCGACATTGTACCCAAACAAACTTTTTATCATTTTGTTCCCACAAATAGAGCTTTCTTTTGGTGGTATTTGATCACTCCTGCGGTTTTTTATTTTTTGCACTACAAATGAAAGAATACCAAAAATTTTGAAAAAAAATGTTTCTCTTTGTTTCTGTCACAAAACTTTGTATAAGTACATTTTCTCCTGCACTGACGGGCACTGATGTGGCTACACTGATGGGCGCTGATGAGGCTAGACTGACGGGCACTGATGAGGCAGTACAGATTGGCACCGATGAGGTGGCACTGATAAGGTTGCACTGATGCTGGGGCACATATATGCAGCACTGATAGGTGGCACTGATAAGCAACACTGACGGGCACTGATAGATGGCACTGATATGCAGCACTGATGGGCACTTATAGGCGGCACTGCTGGGCACTGATAGGTGGCATTGTTAGGTGGCAATGGTGGGCACTGATAGGGGGCGCAGGTGAGCGCTGATATGTGGCACAGGTGGGCACTGATAGTTGGCGCAGGTGGGCACTGGTACATGGCACTGGTGCATATATCACTGTTAGGAATGGCACTGGCAGGCATCATATATGGGCACAGTGCCATCCCTACAGTGCACTGTATTGCCCTTACCTGGTGGTCTAGTGGGGGCTCCCTGGTGGTCCTGGGCAGCCTCCTGATTTTCTCCCTGGTGGTCCTGGGCGGCCTCCTTATGCCGTCCCGAGGGGGGGGGGTGATTGGTCACGGCTGATCACATGTTAAAAGGCTTCAGACTGACCCACAGCACCACCAATCGCCACGATGTGCACCCCCATGGGCGTGCGATCACGGATTATCCTGAGGACGTCCATAGACGTCCAGTCAGGATAATGAACCCCCCGCCCGTCCGTCATTTGTCAATAGGCCGGGCGGGAAGTGGTTAAATTCTCAGAGTTAGCCCAGCTGGGGTGGGGTTGTCAGGTGGAAGAGAGTGCTGAGGCTGTCAGGGCCTTTGAGGGAGTTCCCCAGTCTGGGGGGGTGACCTTGGGCCTGTGCTCAGGTGCAGTCGGGAGGAGAGAGATGCACCCAACTCAGAGTTAGGGAAAAAAATCAGGAGATCCCCTAACAATTTGGCCAGGCCATTTACCGCCCAGAAAATTAAATTTAACAGCACCCCCGCTGAAAACCAGGGTGCTACAAGTCTAAAATCTAAAATAAAGTAATAATATGTGGGCATGAGGGTAGATCCATTGGACCCCATGGGAAAGGTGAGCAACATACAGCATATCAACAAGGAGGTGAAGAATATACTTATCAGAAAAGAAAATTGTGAAAAAAGTATGACAAGAAAAGCGAGCATGTCTATTTGAGAGGTAAGTATTTATGGGCAATCACTATGAAGGGGAATTATATACATATTGATGTGTTATATGCCACTCAATAGTCATCCCCTTGAGGATGTGGGTGTCTAATCAAAATATCCAATAGACCTCCCTCCTACTCATCCCCCTCAGACAGGACAGTCTGCTTCAGAATTTCCATCTATCCCTTTGTTAGTTAAAAGAATCACATATATGGCCTGATAGAGATCATCCCATTGAAAAGTAAGAAATGATCACATTTGTAAAAGGGTAAAATGAAAATGAAAAAAAAAAATCATACTTGGTATGAAGTTCACCAGGTACTCGAACCACTGACGTAGTGTTGAATCTCCAAACATGTGGATGTCTTTCCCTTTAAGGCACTCTAATGCCTCATTTGGGTTTGGAAAATGTCTTGACTTGCAGGTCAAGGATGTCCAGACGTCATTGTAGTAAAACCCAGAAGGTTGTGGAGATTCCTGGCCAGGTCTACAGGCTGGGAGTGTAGAGGTGAGGTCTGTAAGAGGGTAATGGGTGAAAAATCATACTATTTGTTGGTGGTCTATAATCTGGTCTTTTAAAGAAATCCACTCTTATTTTAATAATTAAAATAAATAAATGAAAATGCATAAAAATATTAATTGTATTAGCAACATTCAGGAACTTCTCCTGGACCAACACAACCATTTGAGCTACTTGGCTGTTTTAAAGAAATGTCCTAGTTAAATTAAGTGTAGTTTGCTACATCAAGGTATATCATAAGCCACTGCCATTTTTAAATAAAATACCTTTGTATCTCAGTGCTGCTCACCTCCTGTATCTTCTTTGCCATCTCTTCCTGTGTACTTATGCACTCTAAGGATGGCACATGGCTTTTCTCAGGGGGGTTCTCCCTGGGATGACCACAGTGGACTATATCTGAGTAATTCTCAATGTTACATATAGAAGGTGCATTATATTATTTTATTTGGAGACATCTAACTGCTGTGTGTCCAGAGTGGTTTACTATACAGTTTCCTCTGTTGCCAACCTGTAAATGTTAACCAGTGTCCACTTTTCTCTCATGTACCTTACAAATAAGTAGTGAGGGTGTTGTGTGTTTTTTATTTCCAAGCAGTATAGACAGATTTTAGTCTACATACAGTATACTTTATGTATTTCATATTTATGAATATATATTTTTGCATTGTTTCTTGAGTTTTTTGTGGCGCTTATTATGTTTACTTCTTTTGTAGATTCTTTTTGACGGATTCATGGAGGAACTACCAATTACGCCAGGGTCCTGACGAAGTGACTCTCGCAAAATGTGTTGACACTTCACTATCCTATCTTTGGGAGGCATTGTACTTGCATAATAGATGCTAATTTGGTGATTGATTAGGGGTGCTTTTTTACCCCAGTTTTATTTCATTTGTTATAGAATAAAGACATTTTTATATTATATATATTATATATTTACAGTATATATGAAAGCACTGTAGAAATCCCATGCTTTCTACAGTTCTTTCCTTTCTATCTGAGTAATTTGTGATGTACTCGCCACTATAGTCTCTGTTGAAAGCCTGTGTGCAGGTTGACAACACAGGAGCATAATTGGTAGACAGGGATATGGCATGGTCACCCTATATCAATGCTTGATGACAGAATCACCAGGTATCGTTTAAATGAAAATGACTCTTGAACAGTGGTGGCTGGTGCTCAATATTTTGGGGGGGCGGCAAACAGCTGTGATGGAAACCCCCCCGCGGGAGATGGATGGGAGGCCCTCGGGAGACGGTCAGGAGGCCGCGATCTGAGACCTTACCGTAAAGGGTCAGATGGGATCCGAGCTGGCAGCCAAGCCGAGAAGAAGAGATGAGCTTGATGAGGAAAGAGACGGGGTTTCTCCCCCCGGCCAAACAGGAAGTGGGTCCTGAGACTCCCTGGCCAATCAGGTCTCAGGACCAGCTTCCTGATTGGCCAAGAGGAGAGTCAGGAAGAGAATAGCGAATATTAATTCGCTATTGTTACACAACTGGGTGGGCTCAGGGTGCAGTGCTCTGCACCCCGAGCCCATCCTTTTTTGAAGCCAATTAGAGCCTCATGGAATCCATGCGGGCAGCTCTCTGCATGTAGATTCGATGTGTTTCGTCCGGCCCACATGCCATTTTCAAAGGATCTTTTGAAAACGTCCTGTGGACGGGACGAAAGTGCCAGATGACCGCAGGTGGTGACATCATTTCCGGCAGGTGGAATGCAATTGATCGGCTACTTCTGGTTCTGGTTTCATGCTCATTTTACTGATTCCAATGTGAGTGGATATTGTTTTTATTCACCCATAATTAAAGCATAATTAAAGCAGATTTGCATATATATCATCCTTTCTATCATTTGTACCACATGATGTCCTATTAAGAACATTCCATGCTCCATCCTGGATCATCACTTGTGGAACTACAGATAGGTTGTCCCAAAGTGCTATCACCTTCTATGATGCAAGCTCTGATTATGTTCCATCCCTGGATTTAGCTGTGGAACTACTTCACCCAGCCACATCTTCAATCAGGCATTCATGACTCCTGTGATGGGAGTCTTGGAAGTCCAATGAGTGAGTGGGCACACAGGGGGGAGCACGGATTGCACAGACTGTTTTTTTCTTCAGCAATGAGCACTTTATTGCACAATGAATATGATTTAAGAAGAAATCCATGAATGCAGTTTGACATTGCACAGTTGGACATTGGTGTTTATATATTCATTGCATATTTATTATTGATGTTTATACATTCATTTTGTACAAATTCATATTTATTGATTATGGTCATTATTGATTGATTGGTTTATGAATTAATACGATTGCACAGGGTAGCGCTCTTATATTGTTTACATATTTAAAGCACTTCACAGAGCAGCAACCCATCCATTTATTTATTTATTTTATTTATTGCATTGTTGTACATTTTCTGCACACAATTTTGCACATTGATCATAGTATTCGCTCAGCGCAGGATCCCAATTCTCAGTAAATACTTTGAACTAATCTTCAACTTTAAATCTCAGATACATTTTTAACAACCGGGTTTACATACACAGTTCTCCCCAATTAATTTTAGTTATAATGGTGGGGCTGGTGGCTTAGATGGTGCATTTTTTTCCCTGCAAACAGTCATTGATGATGGGGAAATTCCTCCCACTGAGCTATTATGTTCTCCTGGCATGGGGAGCTATCCCTGCCAGGAGAAAGCAGTGATTATTGCTAGTGGATGTATCTGCTGGCAAACATCACATGCCAAAAATCTGACATGCTGGTTGTACCCAAGTCGATTGGTGGATCGACTTGGGTACATTCAGCCTGCCCATAGATGGTTCAAATATCAGTCGGTCCCTGCTGAACCGCATGAGATTTGATCTGACTTTGGCCAGCTTAAGATCACAGACATACCTCACCAGTGGTAATTTTTCCACTAGTGGCCCAATTATCTGCCCACTTAGATGACGATAATGAAGCTGGATTTCCCTTTTTTATTTTACATTATGAAGAATCTGTTGGATTGAAGAGATTGACACTATGGGGTTGATTTACTAAAGCTTGAAAGTGCAAAATTTGGTGCAGCTCCACACAGAAACCAATCAGCTTCAAGGTTTTATTGTCAAAGCATAATTGAACAAGCTGAGGTTAGAAGCCGATTGGCTACCATGCACAGCTGCACCGATGTTTGCACTCTCCAGCTTTAGTAAATCAACCCCTATATCTTGGCTTTATAATGGCGGTGAAAGTTGGATAAGGGAATATCTTGCTGACGGGATCTTCGGTGAATGGAAAAAAAACCCACAGTTCAGGTGTTGAATGTTCCCATTCCAGAACCCTGAGTATATAGAGTTTTACTTGTATTACTTAGCTCTTTTGCATTAATGTCTGACACATTGTCATAGTCCATGCTAACAAGAAAAAGTATTTATATCAAATACAATGGAAGGCTTACCCAAATTAGCTGTCATGATGGTGATTGGAGGAACCAAGCCCGGTATTGTCTTGTCTGTCACAGAGCTGTGGAGAGTCAACATTTTATTGGCAGGCTGAGCTGTGACAGTAATCAAACTGAAAGTATCTGGATACAATTACAGTGGTACCTCGGTTCACGAACGCTTCTGTTAACGACCAACTCGGTTCACGAATAGAAGCGTTCGCAAAAATTTGCTTTGATTCGTGAACTTCGCTTCGATTCCCTAACATGGTTTGTGGCCATTTTTCCCTGCTCTGGTGAGATTGTGGGGCAGAGAGAGACACTGAAAGTGTACAGTACTGTGAAGACACTTACAGTACAGTATTGAGAAGCTTTTTGCTATGCTTTTTAGCACCTACATACTGTACTGTACATCCAGTATGGCTCCAAGGAAAATGCAGAGCAAGCATGGTGGCAAGAAGAAAGTGTGGAGCAGTAATGAGGTGTCAAGAATGTGCAAGGTTAGTGTTCCCTCTCTTCATACTGTACTGTACTTTTTTTCATAGCTTTGTGGTTCAAAAACAAAAAAAAATGGTCAGAATGGATTAACCTGATTTACGTTGAACCCTATGGGTAAATTTGCCTCGGTTCGCGAACAGAGTCAGTTTACGAATTACGTTTGTGAACCGAGGTATCACTGTAATGGCATCACCAGGGAAGCTGTTTTCTGTTGAATGGTTTAAAATATGATAGCTAACCGAAAACCTAAAGTGACACTAAACAACATCCTTATTCCCCAAAAATTATCCATACACATTCACCACTTAATGGTCCTGTAAACTATTTTTCATGAATTCGTTTCTTTTTTGTGTTTTCTGCCTTGTAACATCCTCCACAAGTCCTTGAATCTCCCATTTTCCCCAACACTTTCGTTTGTTTGGAACAAGCAGTGCACATTAGCCACTTCAGCCCCAGCCGCTGTGGTTTTACGGCGGTACTTTGATGTGGAATATCGCTGTTAGATAGCTTTCTGATAAAAGTGGTCTCTGTGGTGGATTCACTGCAAGATCACTTTTATCGGGGGCGGGAGAGGGCACCCCCCCCTGCTGCGCTCCGGTTGCCTCCGCCGCTTACCAGAGCCATCGCGTCCTCTCTCCTGATACCAAGTCCAATGCAATATTCCCTATGCACACCTTTAGGGAAAGGGCTGTACTAATGCTGGGTGCTGTAATGACGATAGGCTGGAAACCACCAGCAAATCGAGTAGAAGGATGTCACCAGCACACCAAGGATTCCTCGAAAGGGTCCAAAGCTTTTATTTTACATGGTTACGTAACACAAGAAGGCAACATTTCAGAGCCGCGCGGGGCCCCTTTGTCAGGCAAGTGACTTGCCTGACGAAGGGGCCCTGCGCAGCTCCGAAACGTTGCCTTCTTGTTTTATGTGACCATCTGAAATAAAAGCTTTGGACCCTTTCGAGGAATCCTTGGTGTGCTGGTGACATCCTTCTACTTTCTCCTCATAGACTGGATGCTGACCGAGGGGAAGATGGCCCCCACTCGGTTCCATAGCTTTGAATGGCAGAAGCGAAGTCAAACATCACTTCCACCCAATACTCTTAAAGGGGAATTTTTTATTTTTCAAATAACATTATTTTTTTATTTCTCACATCTCACATTTAAGAGGTCCTGCCATGCTTTTTTTCTATTACAAGGAATGTTTACATTCCTTGAAATAGGAATAAAAGTGACCCAAATTTTTATTTTAAAAGGACAGTGTAAAAATAAAAAATAAAAAGTAAAATAAATGAGAAAAGCAATCTTCTTAAAACACCCCGTTCTGCTGAGCTCACACGCAGAAGCGATCGTATGCTTAAGTCCCGCCCTCATATGAAAACGGTGTTCAAACCACGCATGTGAGGTATCGCTGCGATCATTAGTGTGAGAGCAATAATTCCAGCACTAGACCTCCTCTGTAGCTATAAACTGGTAACCTGTAGGAATTTTTAAATGTCACCGATGGAGACTTTTAAGTGCCAAAGTTTGTCGCCATTCCACGAGCGGGCGCAATTTTGAAGGATGACATGTTGGGTATCAATTTACTCGACGTAACATTATCTTTCACAATATAGAAAAAAATTGGTCTAACTTTACTATTTTTTAATTTTTTTAATTAAAAAAAGTGAATTTTTTTCAAAAAAATTACACTTGTAAGATGACTGTGCAAATACGGTGTGACATAAAGTATTAGAACGACCGCCATTTTATTCTCTAGGATGTTAGAAAAAAATACATAATGTTTGGGGGTTCTAAGTCATTTTCTAGAAAAAAAAAGATTTTAACTTGTAAACACTGAATCTTAAAAAGAGGCTCGGTCCTTAAGTGGTTAGTTGCGGTCAGGTACACTCCTCTATGCACCATACACAACCCATAATCCATAGTACCTCTTGGGAGTGAGCAAGAGAGGGTGGCTACATTATTACATACAATGGGACCATGGAGAACAAACATAGGCACCATCTAATACATTCAACCTTTTTAAAAGAGAAGTAAATAATATTTTTTTTCGCCAGTTATACTTACCTAGGTGGATGCAGCATCGGTTCGATTCTGCATATGTCCCCTCGCACCTCTAACACTGAGAACTGAGCGATCAAACACTGCCGATCGCTCGGTTCTCACAGCTCCCTGAGCAGAGAGTGGCTGACTGTCAGTCAACAGCTCTCCGCTCTTCTCCCTCCTCGCTCACTGGAGCACTGAGCTGTGGAGGGGGGGGGGAGCGGCTGCCTCAGTCTCTCAGCGGCTCGCCGAGAGGCTGAGACGGGTGTCAGTCCAGGCACCTGGCTGATCCAGACCCTGAGGTCGGGATGACGCGGTGCCTGGCCTTACTTGTGTGACGTCAGCAGAGAGTGGACTTCAGCCCCCTCTCTGTTGAAAATGGGTCACAGTAGTGCAAAACGCATTGAACTCCCGCGATCCATAGGGGCAAACAAGCTTTGGCTGGACTTCTCCTTTAAAATAGATGAACCCTTTTAACTTTCTGTTCTCAGGGAGCCACCTGCTAATAATTGCTACATCTAAAGCTCATGGCACATTAGCATGATGGTCATTGGGAAGAATCCCTCTAAAAAGATTATTGTTGTCAGTGGTTACTTATCAGCCAGCCATTTGTAGCTTTCAGAGGGTTCACTCTGGTATGAGATAGGCATACTTCCATTGGTTCAATGCCCCTCCCTGCTGGCCACTGAATTCTGTACAAGGGGTGGCACACTTGGCTCTGGTGCTATTCACAGAATGGCTGGTATTTTTTCAGTGAATAGAAGGCATTCTCTGATTGGATGGGATGGAGATCATGACATCACTGTCCCACTTTATGCAACCAGAAATTGCCTCGTATTCTTAAAAAAAATTCAGTGAAGGGTGGCAGAGACAAGTGTGCAACACCGCTTTGGTTACTATGCAGAAGGGAAGCTGCTTAGCATTGGACCTGAAAGACTGCTGCTATCACAGTAGTATAGCAGTGAATACTACAATGATTAGCAGCTTCCACGGGGATCACTCAGGTATGAGATATGCATACTTACATGGGTTCAAGTTGGACCAGTGTAACTATGCAATATAAATTATATCTAAATTATATCTAAATGTAACCCTTATAGTCCACAGAGGAGCATGGACATTGAAATGAATGCCAAGGATGTGATCGTTCACACTCTTGAAAGGACATCCAATGTAAGGTGCTTTTAAAGTGTTACTAAACCTGGGACCCTGCATTCGCTATATCTGGTCCCCCACTGTACTCAGAACATGGAGATGCAATTATTTTAGTAAATATAAACTGTTAAATACCTTTTCTCACCAGCAGTATATAGTATTGTGACTTCTATCAGTGTCTGGCTTGTAGGAGTTTTCATTCTCCTCTGACTGTCCTACGAGTCTGCTTGACCTCTGACCCTCTGTCTGGACAGTGCCGATTGGCCCTGTTCTGATCACATGCACCCTCCCAGGAAAAAAACCCCCAACTATCTAGCAATACACCCCAAACTGAGCATGTGACTCCAAGGGCTCTGTCTTTTCAGGAGATAGATTGGGGACAGTGGGAGAAGGGGAGGATCAGAGAAGATGGGATCAAACAGCCTTTTTACACAATGTGGAGGTTTAACCCCTTAGGTTCCACAATGAGTATACCCTTTCATGCCTAAGCCTATTTCTGACATTTGCTGCTTAAAGTTAAAATCCATATTTTTTGCTAGAAAATTACTTAGAACCCCCAAACATTATGTATATTTTTTTAGTAGAGACCCTAGGGAATAAAATGGCGGTCATTGAAAAATTTTTATATCACACGGTATTTGCGCAGCGGTCTTTTGACACTTTCATGAATTAAAAAAATAATAAAGTTAGCCCAATTGTTTTGTATAATGTGAAAGATGATGTTACTCTGAATAAATAGATACCAAACATGTCATGCATTGAAATTGAGCCCGCACGTGGAATGGCGACAAACGACGGTATTAAAAATCTCCATAGGCGACTATTTTAAAAAAAATGAACGGTTACCAGAGTTGCATAGGAGGTCTTTTTGCTAGAATTATGGCTCTCACTCTGACGATCAAAGCGATACTTTGCATGTGTGATTTGAACACTTTTACATTTGCGGTCGCGAGTTACATGTGCGTTTTCTTTGCTGCGTGAGCACGCGGGGACGGGAGAGCTTTAAAAAAAATGTTATTTTTTATTTATTTATTTTATTTTATATTTTAACAGTGTCCCTAAAAAAAAATCGGATCACTTTTATTGCTGTCACAAGCAATGTAAACATCCCTTGTGATAGTAATATATGGTGACAGGTACTCTTCATGGAGAGATGGGGGGTCTAAAAGACCCCAAATCCCTCCTTTGCACTTAAAAGTATTCAGATCACCAAAAACGGTGCCATTGCCATGATCTGAGTAAACTGGAAGTGACGTTGTCACATCACTTCCGAGATTTTACATCGGAGACCCGATCAAAGCCGAATCAGGCTTTGTTCGTGTCTCAGCCTAGTCAGTGGATGCGCCGACTGGTGGCTTGGGCCTCCTGGTGGGACAGGAGGCCCGGGAAGAGTGGTGGAAGGTGGTCGGGGGGAAGACGTCCCCTCCCGCTCCTTTAGGATAACAGCTGAGCGGCTTTTAGCCACATCGATTGTTATCACTAAAATGCCAACTGCTGGCCCTAGAAAACAGTACAAGGTGATGCATGCAGCTGCAGGCATCACCCCTGCATGCGGTGGCATCAATAGGGAGGGGCAGGCGGTGCGGTCTGCATCCGGGTGCCACCTGCCACAGGGGTGACACCATCCCTAGGGTGAGGAAAGCCCTGGCTTCCGCCAGTGCCATGGCCGTGCCTGGCCTGTGTTCTCCTCCTCTTTGTCTCTCACTCCTGTCTCCTGCGCTGCTGCCCAAGCCTGTCACGATCTGCTCTCCACCCGGGCGATGCGGCTGCACACTGTCCTCTCCAGCTGCCACCCGGGTGTTCCATGTGTGGAACCTGGGTGTCGGTATGCAATGGGAAGGGGGGGTGCCCATCACTGCCCGAGGTGACTGCAGGGCAGGGGGGGTCTTGATGAGGGTTGTTTTTTTCTGCTGGACACAGGTGGTTTGTCCTGAGGGGGGTGTGTATTAATGAAGGGGGTGGTTTG
>BLSH010302669.1:212237-222600 GCA_018402905.1 Glandirana rugosa | reverse complement strand
AATGTGCCCTGCCCTCATTATTATGCCCTGCTCCCATGTAATGTGCCTTGGTTTCATGTAATGTGCCCTGCCCTCAATAATGTACCTTGCTCCCATGTAATGTGCCCATAGGTGTGCGCAGGCTATTGCATTAGGGTGTGCACTCCAAAGCTCAAATACACATGCCTTTCTCTGCACCCTCAGCTGCACGGGGCAGGGCATGAATGGTAAGTGCTCTGTGCTGAGCGGCTTCCTGTTCATTTACAGACACAGTTTACTATGCTTCAATTATGATTGAACACAGTGAGTGAGTGTGTTCACTGTGTTCATTTAGAAAAGGAAGGGGCCGGTAAATTATATGTTTAGCCCCTTTCCCCACTCTGTATCCTGAAACATCCCCTGCCTGCAGCAGCCGGGGGGAGAGGAGAAGAAAGGAGGGAACCTAGCAGCACTGCATTGGGGGGGGGGGGCATCACGAGGGGAAGCCTGGGTAGTAGAGGGAATCGACAATGCTCAGTGCGATTAGGGCCACTGCACATGCCTATGAATGTGCCCTGGTTTCATGTAATGTTCCCCGCTTTAACATAGTGTGCCCTGCTACTGTGTAATGTGCCCCAAAATCATGTAATGTTCCCTGGTTACATGCAATGTTCCCCGCCCCCGCGTAATGTTCCCTTCTCCCACGTAATGTGCCCTGCTCTCATGTAATGTGCGCTGCTTCCATGTAAAGTGCCCTGCTCACACATAGTGTGCCCTGCTCCCATGTAATGTACCCTGCTCTGACATAGTGTGCCCTGCTCCCACGTAATGTGCCTTCTCCCATGTAATGTGCCCTGCTCTGACATAGTGTGCCCTGCTCCCACGTAATGTGCCTTTGTTTTCACGCAATGTGCCCTGGTTTCATGTAATGTGCCCTAGTTTCATGTAATATTCCCCACTCCCATGTAATGTTCCCCGCTCTCACACAGTGTGCCCCACTCCCATGTAATGTTCCCAGAAATCACGTAATGTGCCCCACTGTCATGTAATGTGCCCTGCTCTCATCTAATGTTCCCTGCTCTTACATAGCGTGCCCTGTTCCCATGTAATGTGCCCCGAAATCACATAAAGTGCCCCGCTGTCATGCAATGTGCCCTGCTTCCATCTAATCTTCCCCGCTCCGATGTAATGTTCCGCGCTCCGATTTAATGTGCCCCGCTCTCATGTAATGTGCCCCACTCTCATGTAATGTGCCCCACTCTCATGTAATGTGCCCCGCTCTCATTTAATGTGCCCTGCTCCCTTGTAATGTGCCTTGCTCCCTACATTACATACTCCTGCACCATGGCCTTTGGGCTGCATTTGCCCCCCCCCCCCGGGCCAAAAGTTGCCAGTCAGCTCCTGCCTCCTGTTTTAACACCCTGAACTCTGCAGTAGCACATGCAACCGCATGTATTGCACGCAGTTGTGGGTTGCTTGCAGAGTGCCCCCCATTCTTTTGAATGCTTCACTCACCAACATAATTCTGGACCCATCCCTAGTGAAAAAAGAAGTGGCATAGTGATGAGATCATCTCTATATCACTCTATATCACTCTTCTCTCTCCCCATCAGCATGCTCCTTCTGTTAAAAAGATAAAAAATATATATATAAAAGTTGCTCTACTTTCAATGTGCTAATTATTGTGCTACAAAATGAGTGAACACAGCAAAGGCTTTGAAAACATATATAACAAATGATGTGAATCCTCTGGGCAGTGGTTCCAAATCCATAGTTTTGTGAAAGGTTAATATAAATGGTCTAATAGCATACATATATGAATATATAACATAATAAACTTGATGAGTATAAAGCAGTGCCCATAAATAGTATTAAACAAAATGGCAGTCCATTTACTGAAATAACATGCCGAAAATCAGTCTCAAACATTAACGTGCATGTGCAAAAAACAATAGTGAGATAGTTGATATGTAGAAAAAGTAGAATGTGAGAAAATCAGGTGCAAATAAGCATCTCTTAAAAACGCTGTGGTCACACTTTCTTCCACCATCCAAAATCCACCAGGAATGTGTAATCAAAGACCACAGTGGGTCTGACAGTGCTTTGGTATAAAAATTCTTAATGGCAAATCACATTCCCCTCTCCTCTTCTCAGAGCACAAAAACCGAGAGGGCATATGTGGAGCAGTAATGGGATGGTTAGCGTTAAAAACTCTCCCACTGTGCTGTAATAATACTCCTCTTCTTCTCCAATCAAGGACCATACAAGAAAAAGCAAATCTCCATAGTGCAGCAATTCCGTAAAAACAATGATTTATTGAACAGCAGTAACTTACATCTGCAGTAAAAGACAACCAGCATCGATAAATTCAGAGCTTCTGGTCTTGGCCGTGACTGGAAGTGACGTCACCTGACTCCCCCGACGTGTTGCGTCACAAATCATGTGACTTTCTCAAGGGCTGATTAGAATTAGCACTGTGCCCCTAGCCCTCCCACCCAAGTAATGTTCTGTCAGCTGCTCATACGTTCCACCGCTACTGACGAGTTTGCTGATCTGACAGAACAGCGGCAGCGGACATTTTACTACACCCAGCTACGTCTTGAATTTTAGATTAATTTTAACAATAAAGTGAAAAGCTGGACACCAGCAATAGGAAGGTGGTGGAGGCCATGTTGGTACACCCTGCACTGCTCAGTGCTAAACCTTTAGACTTTCAAAATTAAACACCCAAACAGCATCACAGATGTCAATATACTATATGTTTTTATATACGCTCACTTTATTGCTAACATTACTCAAATTCAAGACGTAGCTGGGTGTAGTAAGATGTCCGCTGCTGCCTTCTGACTGCAAGTGTTCTGTCAGATTAGCAAACCTGGTAGCGGTGGAACGCATACGCAGCTGGCGTCAATTCAGTTACTTAAATCGGTTTGCTATTCTGACAGAACACCAGGTGAAGACAGAAGCTGCGCTGTCGGGCAGTGCAGGGAGCTCCCCTGTAGGGTGACTGCATTTTTTAAAATATTTTATTATGTCTTTTCATGTGACAACACTGAGCAAAAGTGACTACACCCCTTAGTGAAAATGTCCAAATTGGGCCCAATTAGCCATTTTCCCTCCCCGGGGTCATGCGTCTAGTTAGTGTTACAAGGTCTCGAATGTGAATGGGGAACAGATGTGTTAAATTTGGTGTTATCGCTCTTACTCTCTCATACTAGTCAACTGAAGTTCAACATGGCATCTCATGGCAAAGAACTCTCTGAGGAGCTGAAAAAAAGAATTGTTGCTCAACATAAAGGTGTCCTACGCTATAAGAAAGTTGCCAAGACCCTGAAACTGAGCTACAGCACGGTGGCCAAGACCATACAGCAGATTAACAGTTCCACTACTCGGAACATTCCTCGCCATGGCCGAACAAAGAAGTTGAATGCACATGCTCAGCGTCATATCCAAAGGTTGTCTTTGGGAAATAGATGTATGAGTGCTGCCAGCATTGCTGCAGAGATTGAAGGGGTGGGGGGTCAGCTGGTCAGTGCTCAGACCATACACCGCACTCTGCATCAAATTGGTGTGCATGGCTGTTGGCCTAGAAGGAAGCCTCTTCTAAAGATGATGCACAAGAGCCTACAAACAGTTTTCTAAAGACAAGCAGACTAAGGACATACATTACTGGAACCATGTCCTGTGGTCTGATGAGACCAAGATAAACTTATTTGGTTCAGATGGTGTCAAGCGTGTGTGGCGGCAATCAGGTGAGGAGTACAAAGACAAATGTGTCTTGCCTACAGTCACGTATGGTGGTGGGAGTGTCATGGTCTGGGGCTGCATGAGTGCTACCGGCACTAGGGAGCTACAGCTCATTGAGGGAACCATGAATGCCAACATGTACTGTGACATACTGAAGCAGAGCATCATCCCCTCCCTTCAGAGACTAGGCCGCAGGGCAGTATTCCAACATGATAATGACCCCAAACACACCTCCAAGATGACCACTGCCTTGCTAAAGAAGCTGGGGGAAAAGGTGATGGACTGGCCAAGCATGTCTCCAGACCTAAACCCTATTGAGCATCTGTGGGGCATCCTCAAACAGAAGGTGGAGGAGTGCAAGGTCTCTAACATCCACCAGCTATGTGATGTCATCATGGAGGAGTGGAAGAGGACTTCAGTGGCAACCTGTGAAGATCTGGTGAACTCCATGCTCAAGAGGGTTAAGGCAGTGTTGGAAAATAATGGTGGCCACACAAAATATTGACACTTTGGGCCCAATTTTGACATTTTCACTTAGTGGTGTACTCACTTTTGTTGCCAGCGGTTTAGACATTAATGGCTGTGTGTTGAGTTATTTTTAGGGGACAGCAAATTTACACTGCTATACAAGCTGTACACTCGCTACTTTACATTGTAACAAAGTGTCATTTCTTCAGTGTTGTCACATGAAAAGATATAATAAAATATTTACAAAAATGTGAGGGGTGTACTCACTTTTGTGAGATACTGTATGTTTTCAAAGCCTTTCTGTGTTCACTCATTTTGTACCACTATAATTAGCAACTATTAGGCTCCATTCACATCTCCGTGTTCCGAGTCGCCGCAATTCTGCCCACGATTCGCAATAGCGGCAAATCACAGGATGCCCGTGCATTCCCCGAGTGTTGCCCATCAATTTCAATAGCATCCCAATTGCGGCGCAATTTTCCCACGATTCGTCGGGCGACAATCACGGTAAAATCGTGTGAACAGAATCGCAAGCTATTCTATTTGCGCGATTTTACCGCGATTGTCGCCCCCATATGCCAAAATGTGAATGGAGCCTTAAGTTTGCGCCACATTTTATATTTTTTGCCTTTTTATATATTTATGTGGGGATACATGTGAATGTTGGCTGCTGCTCATACCTTTTTCTTTTTATATTTTTTTGTGAGCACTGTGGTTTGCGCATTAGTTTATATTTTTTTACTATGCTCCTTGTGTTGGTTCTTCCACTCACGCTCCAGCCCTGCTGTACACGGACTGCAACAGACAGGTCACCTGCAAGTACAATGCTTGCATTTAAAAATACATTTAACAATGTATTATTAATTTCAGAGCTGCATTCATTTGTGTTTTTTTTTTATATATATCGCTTTATATACAGCCTGGAGTTCTGCTTTAAGAATGTGATATATACGCACAGAATTTTAAATTAATGAGGAAGACAATCCAGGCATAACAATGTCAGGATTATCTGTAATGACTGACATGCCATATAACAGATTAGTAGGTTATATAGATTTGTGTGTTGTTAAGGCAATAATTAGAGATAAAAAGCCATATATCATTTATTTATGGTCTCCATAGACTCCAGGAGATTTCGGTGTATAATGCATATGCAACAAATATACATCTTAAAGCAGACCTAGTATCATTTATCTTTTTTTTTTTTTGGTACATGCATGCCAAGTAATTTATTTTTTTTATAGGTACTTGATATAGTGCTGTCAATTTACAAAGCGCTTTATATTTACATATATATTGTACATTCACATCAGTCCCTGCCCTCAAGGAGCTTACAATCTAAGGTCCCTAACCCACATTTATACATACACATACCAAGGCCAGTTTACCCATCAGTATGTCTTTGGAGTGTGGGAGGAAACCCACGCAGGCACAGTGAAAACATGCAGGTAGTGCCATTGATGGGATATGAACCAACAACCCTGGTGCTACTAGGTGAAAGTGCTAACTGCTTATCAAAGCAAACCACAATGCAAAGTGCAAGTGTAACACAGGCATTACAGCTCATAGAGTACATAACACCCCTCTGACAATTTCAGTGGTGCTGTATATTTTGGGGGGGGGCAAACAAGACATGCGTCTCAGGCTTCATGACGGCTTCTTCCTCGGTGGCTTCCCTCCTCCTTCCGTCTGCGCGGCGGCCAAAGCGATCGCTTCTCCTCCCGGCCAATCAGGGATCATCCAGGATCAGCATCTGTTGAGATGCCTCCTGAGCATTGTCACAATCATATACATTTTGGTGCTTATGCAGGTCTTAGCTGCGCTTCTGACTTGTTACAAAGGTCAATTCACTAAAGTGTTTGTAAAGGCTGAAAGTTTTTTATCTTCATGCATTCTATGCATGAAGATAAAAATCTCCTTTGTGCTGCTACCCCGCCCCCCCAATACTCCCCTGAGCCCCCTCTTGATCCAGCGATGTTGCACAAGAGCCTCAGCTGTCCCGGGACTCCCTCTCCTCATTGGCTGAGACAATAGTGGGAGCCATTAGCTCCCACTGCTGTCAATCACAGCCAGTGAGCCGATGAGGAGAGAGAAGAGAGTGGGGCCGAGCTAGGGCTCTACTTGTCTTATGGATGCATAGAGTAAGGCTCAGGAGTGAGTGCGCACCAGTGCCCCCATAACAAGGGGCTTGCTATTGGGCTTAAGTGGGCGTGGTCAAGGAGGAGGAGCCAGAAGTGCCAGCAGGATACCTGAGAAGAAGAGGATTGGGGCTGCTCTGTGCAAAACCATTACACAAAGCAGGTAAGTATAACACGTTTTGTGTTTGTTTGTTTTTTAAAAGCCGAACCTTTAATACCAATTTAAGAAACAGGATAAGGATTTTGGGAAAAGCCCCCCTAATATCTACACTGCTCTAAGGCTGAATTGCTTCTTTAAATATATTATTTTGCTTAGATGTAAGTTTTGAATGTTATTGTTTAACAAGTAAGCTTATGATTGAAATTGAAACTTAATTTGAGGAACTTGAATAAGTTCCAGACATTGGGGTTGATTTACTAAAGCTTGAAAGTGCAAAATTTGGTGCACCTCCACACAGAAACCAATCAGCTTCAAGGTTTATTGTCAAAGCTTCATTGAACAAGCTGGGGTTAGAAGCTGATTGGCTAGCATGCAAAGCTGCACCAGTTTTTGCACTCTCCAGCTTTAGTAAATCAACCCCATTGTGTCTGTCTGGGTCAATAAGCATATTTTTATATATTCTAGGTGACATAATAGTTCTGCCCAGATACAAAGATATAATGATTATATAAATGTGCACAATCATTCTTGGTTAATTGAATAAGTAAAGGAAACATGCCATTTGAACATACTGTATATGCCTTATTGGTTGGAGATAATTACTAATGCTATCTTATCCTTTGTATGTAAGAGCCTGTGCAGGCCAAATTAAAACAGACAGTGTGTACAATCTATCTGTGTCATATCACTTTGTATACACTGTTTCCTGTATGCAGATTCAGGTATAGGGAAATGAGGAATGCCGGCGATAAGTTAAATGTAATATGATAATAATAAGGTGATAGTCAGGACTATAATTAATAGTTTAAAGATGCATCCTAACACTGCCCAGGCAGCATAGGCAAGATTTTTCATCCCTGTACCTTTTGAAAGATGTCCTAAATGCCAGCAGTTGGTTGGTACATTTATACACATGGTCTGGTCATGTGCTTATATCCAGCACTTCTGGAGTTCCCTTGTGGCTGATATCAATGCGGTGGGAGGCCTGACCATTGCAATGTATCCTCTGATTTCCCTTTTGGGCATTTGTGATTAGTGTTGGGCGAACGGTTCAGGCCGAGCATAAGTTCGGCTCGAACATTGGCTGTTTGCCTGTTCGTCAAACACCAAGAATTGTAGGGGCGTTCAACCGCTTGTTTGGCCCACTATACGCCCCGCAATGCACTGCATGCTGCACAGTGCATTGGAAGCGTTGATTGGCTGAAGCAATGAAGGTTTTGCCCAATCAGGGCACATAACACTGTTAGAGACATGATTGTGATTGGACACAGTCATAATGACTCTCTCCAATCATGGCTTATTACTCATAAACTCACCCCACACTATAAAAGGGTCCTTCCCAGAGAAGCCATTTGCAGTGTGATATTGGAGTGGATATGAATAGAACAGGGCTACTAGCAAGTTAGTGTGCTATGGTGATTCTATTGTGAGTGTAACGTATCAGTGTAGTGTGAATATAGTTATAGTGCACTGTGAGTGCAGTGCGACTGTTCATTTTTACTGTAGTGTCAGTTTAGTGTGTTAGGGCAGTATTCCTGCAGTATATTGAAGTGCGTTAGTGCGCTTTTACTGCAGAATATTGAATTGTGTTAGTGTACTTTTACTGCAGTATATTGAAGTGTGTTAGTGCACTTTTACTGCACTATATTGAAGTGTGTTAGTGCACTTTTACTGTAGTATATTGAAGTGTGTTAGTACACTTTTACTGTAGTACATTGAAGTGCATTAGTGCACTTTTACTGCAGTATATTGAATTGCGTTAGTGTAATTTTACTGCAGCATATTGGATTGCGTAAGTGCACTTTTACTGCAGTATATTGAAGTGTGTTAGTGCACTTTTACTGCAGTTTATTGAAGTGTGTCAGAGCACTTTTACTGCAGTATATTGAAGTGTGTCAGGGCATTTTACTGCAGTATATTGAATTGCATTAGTGCACTTTTACTGCAGTATATTGAAGTGTGTTAGTGCACTTTTACTGTAGTACATTGAAGTGCATTAGTGCACTTTTACTCCAGTATATTGAATTGCACTAGAGCACTTTTACTGCAGTATATTGAATTGCATTAGTCCACTTTTATTGCTATTTATTGAAGTCTGTTAGTGCACTTTTACTGCAGTATATTGAAGTGCGTTAGTGCACTTTTACTGTAGTTTATTGAAGTGTGTCAGAGCACTTTTACTGCAGTATATTGAAGTGTGTCAGGGCACTTTTACTGCAGTATATTGAAGTGTGTTAGTGCACTTTTACTGCAGTTTATTGAAGTGTGTCAGAGCACTTTTACTGCAATATATTGAAGTGTGTCACAGCACTTTTACTGCAGTATCTTGAATTGCATTAGTGCACTTTTACTGCAGTATATTGAAGTGCGTTAGTGCACTTTTACTGCAGTATATTGAACTGCGTTAGTGCACTTTTACTGTAGTTTATTAAAGTGTGTCAGAGCACTTTTACTGCAGTATATTGAAGTGTGTCAGGCCACTTTTACTGCAGTATATTGAAGTGCGTTAGTGCACGTTTACTGAAATATACTGCAGTATATTGAATTGCATTAGTGCACTTTTATTGCTATATATTGAAGTCTGTTAGTGCGTGTTTACTGCAGTATATTGAAGTGCGTTAGTGCACTTTTACTGTAGTACAATAAGTGCATTAGTGCACTTTTACTGCAGTATATTGAAGTGTGGCAGGGCACTTTTACTGCAGTATATTGAAGTGTGGCAGGGCACTTTTACTGCAGTATATTGAAGTGCATTACTGCACGTTTACTGCAGTATATTGAATTGCATTAGTGCACTTTTACTGCAGTATATTGAAGTGTGTTAGTGCACTTTTACTGCAGTATATTGAAGTGTGTTAGTGCACTTTTACTGCAGTATATTGAAGTGTGTTAGTGCACTTTTACTGCAGTATATTGAATTGCATTAGTTCACGTTTACTGTGGTATATTGAAGTGGGTCAGGGCACTTTTACTGCAGAATATTGAAGTGCGTTAGTGCACTTTTACTGCAGTATATTGAATTGTGTTAGTGCACTTTTACTGCAGTATATTGAATTGCGTATGTGCACTTTTACTGCAGTATATTGAAGTGTGTTAGTGCACTTTTACTGCAGTTTATTGAAGTGTGTCAGAGCACTTTTACTGCAGTATATTGAAGTGTGTCAGGGCATTTTACTGCAGTATATTGAATTGCATTAGTGCACTTTTACTGCAGTATATTGAATTGCGTTAGTGTAATTTTACTGCAGCATATTGGATTGCGTAAGTGCACTTTTACTGCAGTATATTGAAGTGTGTTAGTACACTTTTAATGTAGTACATTGAAGTGCATTAGTGCACTTTTACTGCAGTATATTGAATTGCGTTAGTGCACTTTTACTGCAGCATATTGAAGTGTGTTAGTGCACTATTACTGCAGAATATTGAAGTGCGTTAGTGCACTTTTACTGCAGTATATTGAATTGTGTTAGTGCACTTTTACTGCAGTATATTGAATTGCGTATGTGCACTTTTACTGCAGTATATTGAAGTGTGTTAGTGCACTTTTACTGCAGTTTATTGAAGTGTGTCAGAGCACTTTTACTGCAGTATATTGAAGTGTGTCAGGGCATTTTACTGCAGTATATTGAATTGCATTAGTGCACTTTTACTGCAGTATATTGAGTCATTTTCACGTGTATGCGTTAAGTTATATGACGTCATTTTCACGTGATTGTGTTAAGTTATATGACGTCATTTTCACGTGATTGCGTGAAGTTATAAGACGTCATTATCACGTGATTGTGTGAAGTTATACGACGTCATTTTCACGTGATTGCGTTAAGTTATATGACGTCATTTTCACGTGATTACGTGAAGTTACATGATGTAATTTTCACATGATTGTGTGAAG
>BLSH010302669.1:159811-170562 GCA_018402905.1 Glandirana rugosa | reverse complement strand
GGCGACGCCCACCCGGTTAAGTCACCGCCGACCACCCAGCCGCCCAGAAGAGGAGACGGACACGAGAGACGAGAGGAGGAGGAGGTTGGAGGATCAGCAGGTTATCCTAGCGGACCGCAAAGCCCTTTGTAGTCCAGAGTATTGGCGAAGGACTAACCGACCCTCCTCCTAATCACACTCTTATCGAGATTCCGACGTAAGTGTGGACTCGCATCACAAAAACCCGTAAAAAGTTCGAGAAACAGCACGCAAAGCAGCGAGTATAAACGCGCAAACGTAACTATAGACACCGTTATGTTTACAAGGTCTTTACGGGTTTATACGGGTTAATTCCACTCAAAAACGCCTGAAGGCAAACGCATGAAGCTCGGACAAGTTCCTGAGATATATTTGTCATGCTAATTGGGCATATTTGGGCATTTCTGGAACATTTGTATTGCCACAGATATCAATGCAAACGCGCAAATATGAGCGACGAAACGCACGACAAAGAGCTTGAAAAATGCCCAAAAACACTACGCTCAGGTGTGAATGCAGCCTTAGAGCTATTCTCACACTAATCCTCCTCCCAGCCAATCAGGAAGCGGTTATGAGACCTGATGTTTCCCGAAACGCCAGGCGATCCTATTGGACGACTAGGAGGTTGGAGGAGGAGGAGAGCAGAGAGCACAGGCAGAGGAGAAGACCCGCCGACCCACCAGCCGCCACTGAATTGGCCCACCCGCAGCGGTGCTCCCCGGCTCGGACAGGGGAGGGAGGGGAGATCGGAGTGAGGAGGTAAGAAGGCTGTCCTTCTTGCCGAAGGGGGGGTGCTTTCCCCACATTCATTTCCCCAGGGAGGAGGGGAACTGACTCATCTCACGCCAGGAGGGTTGTGGCGGGTGGCGCAGAATGGTATCAAACTTCCGCCAGTCTACACCGGCACAAAACTGGTTCCAGCATGGAGCACTCTCTCTACGAATGCTGGGAATTTTGTAGAGGCACTAATGAGCCAACTTACTCCAGCTGGGCTCATTAGCTCACTACTGAAGGACTCTCAGCACTTCCCCCTAGAGGAACAAATCTGCATAGAGCCGAAATCTAGGACAAACGTACCTGCCATCCTGGATGCAACCAGGCGATTTTACCTGCCTGCTGTCACAACATGTATTAACGTGCATTTTTACATGTATGCATTCTCACGAAAATGCGCGAGTGCACACAAAAATGCGCAAACACATAGACGTAAAACTGTATTCTTGCGTTCTTGTTCTGCACAATATGTAAATAGCCATTTGTGCGCATTCGCACACATGAGGTGTAAATTACTGACCAAAAAAGCAGGTTTTTCCATTTTTTTTTACTGAAGAATGCACGCCGCTTGTTTACGCGTCTGTGTGCAAAGGCACATGACAGTTAATACAAAGGAAAATGGTCTGGTGTTGCCAGTGACACACCTCCATCCCCAAATTAAATGCAACAAAGAAGACTTTAAATGAGGTGAGCATAAAAAAGGTCAATGAGAGTATATAAAGTAAAGTAAACATGGGTTATAAATGTATTAAAATTGTATAACATTCATCGCATACAAGATGCATGAACAGTGGTGCCAAACCACTTGGCAGTGATAAAACACAACATTACCAAGGGACCACATACATATATATTTAGAATAGTTGATGTACAGTGATAGACAGGCATCCTATAACTCAACGTGTTTCGTGAGTCACTGCTCGCTTCATCGGGAGTAGATATAAATGCAGTGTACAGCCTATAGAATAAAAATCTCCATGAGAACTATATAACATAAAAATAAATACCATACAGCAAATATGGGGGACCTTACACAAAGAGATCCCATACTCACATATGGACTGTGGACCAATGGGAAACAGCTGAAGGGACAGGCAAAGAAGTGAGCCTGTAAAAAGGACATAAAAATCCAAAATACAAATATGCAAATGTATTGACTGAGGGCAACAACAGACCAAAGTTGGGCATGTAGGTGTCTTCCACATGGGTTCAGTCCATATGTGAGTATGGGATCCCTTTGTGTAAGGTCCCCCATATTTGCTGTATGGTATTTATTTTTATGTTATATATTTCTCATTGACATTTTTATTCTGTAGATACACTGCATCTACTCCTGAAGAAGCAAGCAGTGACTCGTGAAACGTGTCAAGTTATAGGATGCCTGTATATCACTGTACAATAAACAATTCTAAATAAATATGTATGTGACCACTTGGTAATGTTGTGTTATACCACTGCCAAGTGGTTTGACACATCTGTTCATGTATCTCATATATGATGATGTTATACAATTTTAATACATTTATAAACCATGTTTACTTTGTATACTCTCATTGACCTTTTCATGCTCACGGCTCACCTCATTTAAAGTCGGGCATAATTCTTCTTTGTTGCATTACAATTACAGGCTGTATTTTAGCTCACTAAAAAAAAAAAAAATGCTGAACTGAGCTTTTTCAAGCTGGAGTGTGCAAGAGGCCTTATTGTGTCATACCTCTTTTTAACACAGTGCACCATATGCCCAGCAGACAGAAATTGCTTCTTTGTTGTTTTAGGGCAAGTGCATGCAAAATACATGGGAGTGCAGCAAATCAAGCAGCAACAAACAAAAATACATGAAACTGCAAGTCACAACTCACGATTCCATGTGAATTCAGAGTTAAGGTCCATGGTACAAATGCATGATCTAAAAGGACGTTTCACCCTAAAATACTTGGCTTGATCTGTGCTTTTAATGGTCAAATGCTCAAAAACAATTGAATTATCTTATTCTATGTCTGTTGCCAGCTGGGACGTTCCATGGGCATAATAGGGGAAACAAATACAAACCTTGGGCTTTACTCTTTACTGTTCCTTTGCCCATGGTGAAAGCCCACAGCACCATGCTCAACCATGTACATTAAACACATTGCAGGGAGGTTGCTTTGCAGCTCCATTCACTTAGGTTTGATGGTGGTACTGATGAAAATTACATGAGATATTATTTTTTATACGTAATAATGTGTACCATCCCAACCAGCATGTAAGGTTAAGGTGGGCAGTAGGGGGGCAGTGAGACTATGGCTAAGTTGCCTATTTCTACTGGCATTTACAAGCGGTGGCTGTGTTTTTTTTTGGGGGGGGGCAGCCAGCCGCACTTAACCAGCACAAACCCGTCCTCCCGGAAGGGCAGCGGCACTTAAGCAGCACAAACCCCCCCTCCTGGGCGGGCAGCATCATTTAAGCAGCACAAACCCCCCCTCCCGGATGGGCAGTGGCACTAAAGCAGCACAAACCCCCCCTCCTGGGTGGGCAGCGGCACTTAAGCAGCACAAACCCCCACTCCCGGACGGCCGTGGCACTTACCCTATCTTGGTGGTGGGTGACGGGCTGTGGGTCAGGCAGCAGGTTTCAGTGGCAAGCTGTAGGTCAGGCAATGGCTCCTGTGCCCTCTCTTAGATTACAGCGTGCATCTTGTCTCTCCTCCTGCTAGGCGTCTAATAGGATCACCTGTCCTTTCAGCCAAGCAGGAGACGGGTCTCAGACCGGCTTCCTGAGGAAGAGGAGCGTGGCGATAATGAATATTCATCCATTATCGTCACACAACTTGGTGAGCTTTGGGCACAGTGCCCTGCGCCTCGAGCCCACCCTTTTTTGAAACATATTAGAGCCTCAGGCTCTAATCAGTGCTTCAAAAACACTCAACCCTGCCATTGCAATCCATGCATCCGGCGTCCCTGTATGTAGATCAGGGAGCCAGACACATGAATACAAGTGTAAATGAGGTCTTTGTTTCAAATGGAGACTCAGTTGTCTCATACATTTTTATTAAGTCCCCCTAATGCGATCATCAGCAGATGCAAGAAAATGATGGTGATCTTGCACAAGTCAATTTGGTCATTTGGTATGACTAAATCGATCAAATAATACCAAAAATATTGTAAGCCAGAAGCCCTCAATTGATTTATGGAATTCTTGAATGATCAACCGAACAAATTTCTGCATGTGTGTCAGAGAATAGATGGTAATGTACATCAATTAAATAATAGATTTCAGTTGATTATTTCAATTTATAACCAATAGATATTTTTTTTTTTGTGATCAATTTTTAGTAGATCACAAAGTGTGTTGATGATAAATGGCTTAATATCAATCACTGCTAAAATCACAAATCTTTACAGGAATGGCCAACTATTAGTTGAGTTAGGCTAGGCGAGTACTTTATGATTCTGCTTTGCTTAAAACAGTGGTTCTCAATTCCAGTCCAACAGGCCAGATTTTAAGTATTACCTTGGGGAGATGCAGACTAGAAAACTGCAATCACGGAGCAGCAAATGATATCACCTGTGATGCATTTCAGTTATCCTGCAAACCTGGCCTGTTAGGGGGTCCCGAGGACAGGAGTTGAGAACCACTGGCTTAAAATGTCTAGAAAGATTGCAGAAGATGACAGATGGCTGGCATGACTTATCGCACATGTTCTCAAATCAGGAAAATTGGTATAAATCATGTGATGACAATGAGGAAACTTTTTGGAATCCCGAAATGAGCATTGCAAAGTGACCACAGTTTAAAGCCCTTCCCTACTAATGACCACTGATAATTTGTTTTTAAAGAAAAAAATGTTAATTGTCTCTTTGCCCACCTTATCCCTCTAATGCATTCATTATTAAGAGCCCTTCTAAAAGTCCCCAATTGGGTAATCTTACTCACCCCAGCAAAGCAGATAAAACAGAAGAGGAACGAGCATTGTCTCCAAGTCACCATCCTCATGGTTATTGTCACCTGTTAGACTATGCTGTGTACTGGAACACCTGAGCTCCACCCGTGTACTGCATCTCACTCCCAGTTCATGTTAACCCTTTCATGCCTAAGCCTAATTCTGATCTTTGTTGCTTACAAGTAAATACTAGAAAATTACTTAGAATGCCCAAACATTATATATATTTTTTAGCGGAGACCCTAGAGAATAAAATGGCGATTGTTGCAATTTTTTAATGTCACACGAGATTGCTCAGTAGTATTGAAAAAAAATGGAAAGTTAGCCCAACTTTTTTGTATAATGTGAAAGATGATGTTATGCCGAGTACATAGATACCTAACATGTTATGCTTTGAAATTGCGCACACTCGTGGAATGGCAACAAACTACGGTACTTAAACATTTCCATAGGCTGCCCTTTAAAAAAATTTAACGATTACAAGGTTAGAGTTACAGAGGAGATCCTTTGCTAGAACTATTGCTCTCACTCTGACAATCGTAATGATACCTCACGTGCGATTTGAACACCGTTTTCATTTGCGGGCGCTACTTATGTATGTGTTTTCTTTGTTGAGTGAGCTCGCGGAGGGGGGGGGGGGGTGCTTTAAACTTTTTTTTTCTTATTTATTTTATTTATTGTCCCTTTAAAAAAATATATCTGATCACTTTTATTGCTGTCACAAGGAATGTAAACATCCCTTGTGACAGTAATAGGTGGTGACAGGTACTCTTTATGGAGGGATCGGGGGTCTAAAAGACCCCAAAACCCCTCCTTTGCACTTAAAAGTATTCAGATCGCCAAAATCGGCGCTTCCGAATACTTACATTTTTTTTAAATCGGCACCATTGGCAGCCGAGTAAACTGGAAGTGACGTTGTGATGTTGCTTCCGGGATTTCACATCGGAGACCCCGATCGGAGCCAAATGTGGCTTCGTTATGGTCTCAGCCTAGCCAGCGGACAGGCCGAGTGGTGGCTCGGGTCTCCCGGTGGGGAGGCCCGGGAAGAGCGGCGGAAGGCGGTGGGAGGGGAGGGGGGAGTCCCTTCCCGCTCCCTTAGGATAAGAGCCAAGCGACCGCATCGGTTGTTATCACTAAAAAGCCAACCGCTGGCTCTAAAAAATGGTACCAGGGTAATGCCTGCAGCTGCAGGCCTCACCACGGTATAACCCCTTCATGCCATGAACGCATGCATCGGTGTGAAGGGGTTAAATATGTACAACATCTCACTCAGCATTAAGACCCCTTTCACACTGAGGTGCTTCTAAACCGCCAGCTTTTGCGGCGCTTTTGAAGAGCTTTTCAGGCACTTTTGAAGAGCTTTTCAGGTGCTTTTGAGGAACTTTCCAATAATTTCAATGGAGAGGGGCACTTTTGAGGCACTTTTTATAGCTCTCCAAACATGCTCCAAAGATGCTGCTTGCAGGAGCTTTGACACCTCCCCGCTAGCGGACCGCCCCAGTGTGAAAGCATCCATTTAATGTAAAAACTCATAAAAAACAGCACTAGAAACAGAAATGAAAGATAGCAAAAGAACATCAAATGTGTCAAAACATTCAGACCAAAAAATTATGAATGAAATACATATATAAATAAAGATAAAATAAAATCTAAATTGATGAAATTGTGCAAAAAGCATATTAACCACTTGCCGACCGTGGACCGGCGTCTGACGGTGGCAAAGTGGCTCGATATCGCAAACCGCCGTCATATGAAGGTGGCTGCGATATCTCTCACTGTGAGCTCGCGCGTGCCGCCGGAGGCGCGCTCGAGCGCTCACTGTGTTCGGGGGGCCAGGGAGCAGGTAGGACGGACTCGTTTGCTGCAGGCTACCCGCGATGCCCCCCACAGTGAAAGAACGGAGGTCCGTGTATGTAAACATGGATCTCCGTGCTGTTAGAGGGGGAAGGGCTGTGATCACAGCTTCCTCTATATGGAAGCTGTGATCACCCCCTTCCCCCAGCCAGGCCAGCCCACATACAGTTAGAACACGCCCAGGGAACATAGTTAACCCCCCTGCAGGTTAACCCCTTCACTGCCAATGGCATTTACACAGTAATCAGTGCATTTTTATAGCACTGATCGCTGTATAAATGCCAATGGTCCCAAAAAAGTGTCAAAATGGTCCGACATGTCCGCTGCAATATCGCAGTACCGCTAAAAATTGCAGATCGCCGCCATTACTAGTAAAAAATTAATAAAAAATAAAAACCCCAGGAATGAATTCTCATCATCCGTAAACATGGCAACTTTTGCGCAAACCAATCAATAAACGCCAATTGTGATTTTTTTTACCAAAAATATGAGGAAGAATATAAATCGGCCAAAACCGATGGAAAAAAATTTTTTTTATATTTTTTTTTTTGGATTTGTATTTTAGCAAAAAGTAAGAAATTTGTTTTTTTTTTTGCAAAATTATCGCTCTTCTTTTGTTTATAGCGGCGATCAGAAATGACGCAGAGGTGATCAAATACCACCAAAAGAAAGCTCCATTTGTGGGAAAAAAAGGACGCAAAGTTAGTTTGGGTACAACGTCACACGACCGCGCAGTTGTCCGTTAAAGTGACGCAGTGCCGAATCGCAAAAAGCGCTCTGGTCCTAAAGTGTGAAATGCTTTCGGGGCTGAAATAGTTAAAGTGCAAAATTTACAAAAAAGTCCATATGAAATGAATCTTAGGGACGTGATAATATTATCAAATAAAGTGACAAAAGTGCAAAATATTAAGCGTGAAAAAAAATGTATCAGACACAGTCTCTTGGTACATTCCAAACTGAATGGTTGAAATGTCCAAAAGATGACAACCTTATAAGTAAGGATGGGCCCGCAGTTCGCCCGTTCGTCTAATTTAGAACATTATGGGACGTTCGCAGCGACTTTGCCGCGGTGGAGCGCCCCATATTGCATTGCCACAGACGTTGCGCACAGCTCCTCCTCCATGAGAGGGCTGCTGCCGTCTGTGCTGGCTTTACTTTGACATTCATAATTTTTGGGTCTGAATTTTTTGACACATTTAATGCTCTTTTGCTATCTTTCATTTTTGTTTCTAGCGCTGTTTTTTATGCGTTTTTTTGCATTACACACTGGGGGGTTTATTTACTATAGCACCATTGGGGAACAAATGGTCACAAACAAATAAAATCCCTTGAAAACGACTAAATCTAGTCAGAAAAGGTATTCACTAAAGCCCTGAGGGAGAAAATAGTTGCAGAATCAAATTCACTATAGCACCCAAGCAGCAGTGACTGACTAAAAAACTAGTCGTGGTAAAAGCAAGGGAATTGCACATGGAAATAATGTTTGGAGCATGGTATGATCACCTAAATTGTGCTAAAATATGCGGTATATTATTTAAAGATAATCTGCTTTTAAACTGTGTGAAAAAGTGATTTCCACACTGAAATATCTTAAAAAGTCTGAGAAGAGATAAATACCCCGTCTCTTTACACCTAGGCACAGAGCACAGCTGAGCACAACTGAGCATGCTCAGACACAAAACAACTCTCAAAATAACTCTCATGGAGTTATTCCTTGAGTTGTTAGTAAATACCAAAATGTGACTTATTTTACACACATTTTTTGGGAGTGAAGAGGAGAGTTATTTTGCCAAGTGCATGTTTCTGTCATTCATTCTAATGGTACAATTGTTACTTTATCTAATAAATCCATTCCATGTTGAAAAGAAATGCATCTTTCTGTCAAATAAATTGTCCTGGCAACAATGTTGCACATTTGATAATCAATTTTGTTTTTAACAATGCTAAAATGTGAAATATCTTCATGTTTTGTAAATATTTTTTTTTTTCTCGGTCACTTTCACTTTGCTGCTGTCCATGTCACAAAAATATTTCCCCAAACTCACACAGATGTCTTTACAAACCAAAAACAATACCATTGCTTATGGAAATTTAAAATTAGTCCCATTTTTTTTATTCTTTTCAAATGATCCTAATTTGAGCCCCAAAAATGGGATATGTGTACCAACATCAGAAATAAAAATGTCATTACCAAAAATCTGAGGATGACTTTAATATAATTATTTTTTTATTATATAATAATTTATTATATAATAATTAATATATTCTATGCTCACGCAGCAAGAACCACCAAAAATCACAGATTAAATTTTAGAAGATTTACTCCTGACTAATGTAAGTCCTGTATATTCCTAGACATGCAGTATCTGTGTATTATGTGTAGGAGGACTTGTTGCGTGTAAGCCCTGTGGTTTAAAAAGTAGCAGTTCTGTCTACCATTGCAGATGTCCTGGGTTTGATTCTCAAGCATGACACTTCATGTAGAGATGTTGTTTGTCCTCTCTATATTGTTAAACATGACTTGCCAGATATACTAGTTATACTAGCTAGGCAATGGGGATGCCTACCTTTACATGAACGTTAATGAGATCCCAGTCTAAGTCCGTAGGGTTCAATATTGCGTTGGCCCACCCTTTGCAGCTATAACAGCTTCAACTCTTCTGGGGAAGGCTGTCCATAATGTTTAGGATGTTTGTCTATGGGAGTATTTGTCCATTCTTTCAGAAGTGCATTTGTGAAGTCAGGCACTGATGTTGGATGAGAAGGCCTGGCTCACAGTCTCCACTCTAATTCAGCCAAAAGGTGTCCTATCTGGTTGAGGTCAGGACTCTGTGCAGGCCAGTCAAGTTCCTTCACCCCAAGCTCACTCATCCATGTCTTTATGGATCTTGCTTTGTGCACTGGTCCAAATCATTTGGTGGAGGGGGGATTATGGTCTGGGGTTGTTTTTCAGGGCTTGGGCTTGGCTCCTTAGTTCCAGTGAAGGTAACTCCTAAGGCATCAGCAAGAAATTTTGGCAATTTCATGCTCACCAACTTTGTGGGAACAGTTTGGGGATGGCCCCTTCCTGTTCCAACATGACTGTGCACCAGTGCGCAAAGCAAGGTCCATAAAGACATGGATAAGGGAAGTTGGTATGGAGGAACTTGACTGGCCTGCACAGAGTCCTGACCTCAACCCAATAGAGCACCTTTTGGCCGAATTAGAGCAGAGACTGCAAGCCAGGCCTTCTCATCCAACATCAGTGCCTGACCTCACAAATGCACTTCTGGAAGAATGGTCAAACATTCCCATAGAGACATTCCTAAACCTTATGGACAGCCTTCCCAGAAGAGTTGAAGCTGTTATAGCTGCAAATGGTGGCCCAACTCTATACTGAACCCTGGGCTGCCATTATAGTTCATGTGTGTGTAAAGGCACATTTCCCACTACTTAGGACAATCTATTGTATATTACTTGTGATACTGAGCATGGCTATGGACTCAGGGCTGTTCACACCACAGCAATGGACAACACATTTGCTCACAGCTAAATGGCTAGCAAAACCACCCGGCACCCAAAAGGTTGCCGGTTCACGTCCTGTGTATGTTAATGCTTGTGTTGAAGTTTATAATAAACCCCTGGTTGGGTTTCTCACCACAATCCAAAGACAAGCTGGAATTTTATTTATCTCTTGTCCAAATAGTCTGTAATGTAAGCAAGTTATTTTGGGACTTTAAACTGGAAGCTGCAGCCAGGGACTTGGACATTTCAAATTGCAGGGTTTACACTGCACAGGTTCATCTGGTTAGAAAACTGTTGGTTGCATCAAGTGCTTCTCAACTCCAGTACTTATAATTAATGTGTCCAAGAGACCGACTAATTCCACCATTAATTTGAGTGAACCACGGAATAGACGTAATTTAATCGGAGTCTTGTTGGACACATTAAGTATACACAGGACCTAATTTCCCTACTACACCGTTGGGATCAACCCTACGGAACTCATGACCTCAACTCTTCGTGAACTACGTTGGTTGTCAAAAGATTGGTCTACTTGGACACGTCACATTTGGGACGTTAAACTTTACAGGTTCAGGGACCGACGTCGAAGGTCAAATTTCAGGGTTTTATTGAACGAATGTAATGTCTGATAAACCTGTTCTCTATTTATTTTAAGGTCGAACAGAAACCTAACACCACTCTT
>BLSH010302669.1:144857-155859 GCA_018402905.1 Glandirana rugosa | reverse complement strand
TACAGTTAGAACTCCCCATAGGGAGCAAAGTTAACCCTCTCCAGGTTAACCCCTTCACTGCCAATGGCATTTCTACAGTAAGCAGTGCATTTTTAGACCACTCATCGCTGTATAAATGCCAATGGTCCAAAAAAAATGTCTAAATGGTCCGACATGTCTGCCTCAATATTGCAGTGCCGCTAAAAATCGCAGATCGCCACCATTACTAGTAAAAAATTTAAAACAATACAACTCCAGAAATTAATTTGCATCATCCCTAAACGCAGCAACTTTTGCGCAAACAAAACAATAAACGCCGATTGCGATTTTTTTTTTAACAAAGAAAGGAGGAAGAATAAAAATCGGCCAAAAACAAGTAAATAAAATTATTTTTATTTTTTTACAATTGGATTTGTATTTTAGCAAAAATTAAGAAAAACTGGTTATTTTGAAAAATTGTCGCTCTTTTTTTATTTAGAGCGGCGATCAGAAATGACAGAGGAGCTCAAATATCACCAAAAGAAAGCTCTATTTGTTGGTAAAAAAGGACGCAAATTTGGTTTGGGTACAACGTCACACGACCGCGCAATTGTCAGTTAAAGCAACGCAGTGCCAAATCGCAAAAAGTGCTCAGGTCCTAAAGCGTGAATTCCTTCCGGGGCTGAAGTGGTTAAAGGAATATTTTTTTTTTTTGTCACTTTAAAGCGGAGTTCCACCCAAAAATGGAACTTCCGCTTTAAGCACTCCTCACCCCCTTACATGCCACATTTGGCATGTAATTTTTTTGGGGGGGGAGTGTGTACCCAGGTTTCAGAGGGACTTCCTGTCCCTCTTCCACCTTCCGCCTCTGGGCCGCCTAGGCGACTCCTCCTCTCCTCCTAGGCGGCCCCTCCCTCCTGGCAATCTTTTGGGACACGTCACAGGTCCCAGAAGATTGCCTGGCCACTAAGAATGTGCAGCGCGACTCGCGCATGCGCAGTGGGTGCCCACACTTGGAATGGCGCGGCCGTCGGGAGGAGGGGGGAGACGAGCGAGGCTTCGGGCGCAGCCATCGCTGGACCGGGAGACAGGTAAGTTACTGTTTATTAAAAGTCAGCAGCTACACTTTTCGTAGCTGCTGACTTTTAATAAACAAAAAACGAGTGGAACTCCGCTTTAAGGCTGGGTTCACACTGTCCGACAAAAAAACTGTCCAACTTTGATCCTACTTTGCTGTGCAATTTACGGTTCTACATAGGGTCAAAGTCGAACCGTTTTTTTGTGAACAGGGATCCGACAATACCATGCGACTTATGCTCTGGTGATCTTGAAGGGGAACTCCACGCCCAATTTTTTTTTAAAAAATGGCATGGGTCCCCCTCCAGGAGCATACCAGGCTCTTTGTTCTGGATTCGGATTTTAAGGGGAACCCCCACGGCAAAAAAAACGGCGTGGCGCCCCCCCCGAAATCCATACCAGACCCTTATCCAAGCACGCAGCCCGGCAAGCCAGAAAAGGGGGTTTGGACAAGCGAGCGCCCACCCCCTCCTGGACCATACCAGGCCGCATGCCCTCAACATGGGGAGTATGGGTGCTTTGGGCAGGGGGGGCTCTGCACCCCCCCACCCCAAAGCACCTTGTCCCCATGTTGATGAGGACAAGGGCCTCTCTGCGACAACCCTTGCCAGTGGTTGTCGGGGTCTGCGGGCGGGGACTTAACAGTATGGGGTACATCTTACCCCTACCCATTTACCTGGAAAGTGTACAAAAAAAACACACTACACAGGTTTTTAAAATATTTTATTAAATCAGCTTCGGCATCTTCTCCCCTCTCTTATCCCTCCCCGGTGTCTTCGGCTCTTTTGCAGGGGGTCTTCTATCTTCTGAGGGGTCTTCTTTCTTCTCCTTCTCTGCGGCGTCTTCTGCTCTTTTGGCGATCTTCTCCGCTGTCCCCTTCCCTCTGTTCTTCCTCTGTTCTTCTTCTTCTTCTTCCCATGTTGACACCACGCAACCTCCTTCACGAATGCCCTCTCTGCTGTGTGCTGTGCCTTATATTGGCATGGGGCGTGGCCACCCAATGACATCATCCAGAGGCCCCACCCCATATGATGTCACAGCTCCACCCCAAGATGTGACATCATATGGAACGGGGCCTCCGTCTGATGTCATCGGTTGGCCATGCCCCATGCCAATATAAGGCACAGCACACAGTGGAGAGTGTATTCGTGAAGGAGATTGCGTCGTGTCAACATGGGAAGAAGAAGAAGAAGAACAGAGGGAAGGGGACAGCGGAGAAGACTGGCAAAAGAGCAGAAGACGCCGCAGAGAAGGAGAAGAAAGAAGACCCCTCAGAAGATAGAAGACCCCCCAAAAGAGCCGAAGAAAGAAGACCCCTCAGAAGATAGAAGACCCCCGCAAAAGAGCCGAAGAAAGAAGACCCCTCAGAAGATAGAAGACCCCCGCAGAAGAGCCGAAGACACCGGAGAGGGAGAAGAGAGGGGAGAAGATGCCGGAGCTGATGTAATAAAATATTTTAAAAACCTGTGTAGTGCGTTTTTTTGTACACTTTCTTTCCAGGTAAATGGGTAGGAGTACGATGTACCCCATACTCCTTTACATAGGGTGGGGGGCCGGCATCTGGGGGCCCCCTTGTTAAAGGGGGCTTCCAGATTCCGATAAGTCCCCACCCACAAACCCCGACAACCACCAGCAAGGGTTGTCGGGAAGAGGCCCTTGTCCTCATCAACATGGGGACAAGGTGCTTTGGGGTGGGGGGTGCAGAGCCCCCCCTGCCCCAAAGCACCCATACTCCCCATGTTGAGGGCATGTGGCCTGGTATGGTCCATGAGGGGGGCGCTCGCTCATCCCCACCCCCTTTCCTGGCCTGCCAGGCTGCATGCTCAGATAAGGGTCTGGATTTCGGGGGGGCGCCATGCCTTTTTTTTTTGGCGTGGGGGTTCCCCCTTAAAATCAGTACCAGACCAAAGGGCCTGGTATGCTCTTGGAGAGGGACCCATGCCATTTTTTTAAAAAAAATTGGGGGTGGAGTTCCCCTTCAAGATCCCCAGAGCATAAGTTGCATGCCAAAGTCGGATCAGTGAAGACACTAATCCGACTTTGATCCGACTTCAATGCCTTTCAATGGGCTAAAGTAGGATCAAAGTCGGACAAAAGTAGTACAGGAACCTTTTTCAAAGTCGGTTAAGACAGCTCTCATAGGGAATAATTGTTTTTGTGAGGTAATGCAACTTTTGCTCCTAATGTCGGTCCTAGAATCGGACTAGTATGAACCCAGCCTAACCATTATTAAAACCACTGCTCCTGAAAAATAAAAATTATAAACTTTTTTCTATTCAGACATTTCCCCTAGGGCTAAGGCTGTTAAAATTAGAGAGAGGGGTGGTAATGTTTTTTTTTTTTTATGGCAATGAACTTGCATACAAGCATTAAATGGAGGAATTCTGAAATCACAGGTTCGATTCCAGCCAACATCAGGCACATAGAACATGTGATCTGAGAGGCATCTTCACAGGCAAATAGACGCCGCATGTGAGTTAATTTACTCCCTTTTGTGAGAGCTGAAGTTGTAATTGCCTTTAATTGGGGGTTATTTTAAGGCACTGCTGGAGTAGATTTGGGAGGTATAGTAAATCAGGGCCTATATGTCTAGTGGATTAACAGAAGCTGCACTTAGCACCTTTGCGCAATCCTTTTCATTTTATCATTGATTTCAATAGGAAGCAGTTTTCGTGAGCTTTTCAGGCGCTTTTTTTAACGCAAAAACGCTTGAAAAACTTTTCAGTGTGAAAGGGGTCTTAGGGTTGGGTTCTCACAGCAGGAGGGTCTGGTGCATCCCCATTCACCATTTCAGTGCCAATTTGGTCCGAACTTTTGGTCATTCACCAATTCGATACAAATTTTTGGCTGAATCTGGACCTGAAACAAATCAGAATACGCACAGGACTCCTGTGCAATTCGCTCCACAGCTGCCCCTGAGCTGTGTGAACCGGCTCCATAAAGATCCGGTTACAATCTCCTGCTATGCGAATTGGATGCAGCGAAAATCGCATACAATTCGCAATAGTGTGAACCCAGCCTAAAGGGAATATACAGTATGTTGAAGAGTTTTTCTTTTAGATAAAAATGTGAGATTGGCTTAATATAATCAATATCATAAATAAAGGCTTACTGAGTACTCTCAAGTTCTCTAATACCCCCTCCCTCTTAATGCGGCATTCGTTATTTTGGATAATTCGTAATTTCTGAAACATTTGTATTCATTACGTTCACTAACAGCCAAATTTGAAAGAAAATTACAATACCTATAATTTAATAGTTAGCTATTAGTTAGTTAGATATTTATTATTTCGGATTTTCAAATTTTTGGATTTTCGTTTTTATTTTCGGATTTTCGTTCTTTCGACTTTTCGGATTTTCTTTTTTATTTCCGAATTTGCGGATTTTAAATTTTCGGATTTCGAAATTTAAATTTTTCCGAAGTTACTAATTTATTCAAAATAACAAATTTTGATCATAAGGAATAACCCGATACGAATAATACGAGAATATATATATATATATATATATATACGAAATAATGAAACGAAAGCAAACAAATTTTTCAGCACTGCACATGTCTAGTATTGATCCATGCAGAATTTTCCTGCAAGCCCAAGACAGCTGCTCCCCCCCCCCCCCAAATCTGTGTGAGCTGGATGCATTTTGCCCTCTTTGTCTCAACTGTTGTGGACTGTGGTCTCTATAGCTCTCAGGCCTATTTGATATACAAGTGAGTAATTACCTATTAGAGAAATTATTTTCTTCCTTTTTGTTTCATTTTTTCTTGGATGTAGAAAGTCATATATGATTGTTACGATTATTATATTTGTAGTGTATGTATATGCATATCCAGAATTTGATTAATTACAAAATATCTCCCAGTGCCAATAGGATCACCTGAAGAAGCCTATGGCGAAACACGTAGTGATTTTTATTGGTGATGACACATTGATTCCTATGTCCAGCCCTGCATATGGTGGTTTTATCCCCATCCTCATACATTTACCTAATGGTGAGCCACACTGATAGGTTTCTTTGTTATGCTTATATACTCAGTCATTTTTGATGGGAGACAATGAGTAGTTGCATGTTTTGTCGCTATATTTTTTCAATATGTTTTTATTGAATTTTAACATGTTGTATCAATAAACCTTGTTATTTGATATACACGAGTACTCCCTTGTCTTCCTATGTGGGATTATGTGTGGCAACCATTAAAGTCCAATTCTTTTGTTCTTTTTTTGTATATGTACATGGATGTGGTGCCACAATTACAGGATGTGTCTCAAAATGTTATCTAAACATAGAGGTATTGCCAGCACACCATAGAAGCTCGCTCACACTGAATTTGGCTCTGAAATCTCGCTGTTTCATCGCAATTTCAAAGCCGCCAGTCAGTGCAATCGTATGTGTGGATTGCTGACATCTGTGCAACTTCATGCACAGGTGTCTATGCAAGTCGAACATGAAATCTGCAAAAGTAGTGCAAGTCAGAGATGCACCGATTTGAATGGTTCCATAGGTACAAATAGGGTGCGACTTGTCATGCGATTTTAAACTGTCAAATTGCATTACAAGTCGTACAGATGTGGGGCTTAGAGTGAAGTATAAGGGCTCATGGACATTTCAGCTCAAAGGAGCTCAAAGAAGCGGCTCCTGCAGGCTTTTGAGCTCATATTTTTTCTGCCTAGAAACTCCCCTCCATGTTAGCTAATGTGTCCATGCACACTAGGGCTTTTTCAGGAGTTTTCAGGCATATGGTCCTATAGGCAGAAAAAAACCCCACCTAACACCTGAGAGGAGCTAGTACAAAAATTCAAAAATGTGTGAAAATGGGCAAAAACTTCTGTTCCAGCATTCTGTTTTGTTTATACAGTGGTTAAGAAAATACTAGCTGTCCAGTGCCGGCAGCACTCATACAGCCCCAGACCATGACACTCCCACCACCATGCTTGACTGTAGGCAAGACACACTTGTCTTTATACTCCTCACCTGGTTGCCACCACACATGCTTGACACCATCGGAACCAAATAAGTTTATCTTGGTCTCTATCAGACCACAGGACATGGTTCCAGTAATCCATGTCCTTAGTCTGCTTGTCTTCAGCAAACTGTTTGCAGGCTTTCTTGTGCCTCGTCTTTAGAAGAGGCTTCCTTCTGGGATGACAGCCATGCAGACCAATTTGATGCAGTGTGCAGCTGACCCCCCCACCCCTTCAACCTCTGCAGCAATGCTGGTAGCACTCATACGTCTATTTCCCAAAGACAACCTCTGGATATGACGCTGAGCACGTGCACTCAACTTCTTTGGTTGACCATGGTGAGGCCTGTTCTGAGTGGAACCTGTCTTGTTAAACTGCTGTATGGTCTTGGCCACCGTCCTGCAGCTTAGTTTCAGGCTCTTGACAATCTTCTTACAGCCTAGGCCATCTTTATGTAGAGCAACAATTCTTTTTTTCAGATCATCAGAGAGTTCTTTGCCATGAGGTGCCATGTTAAACTTCCAGTGACCAGTATGAGAGAGTCAGAGCAATAACACCAAATTTAACACACCTGCTCCCCATTCACACCTGAGACCTTGTATAACTAACGAGTTACATGACACTGGGGAGGGAAATGGCTAATTGGGTCCAATTTGAACATTTTGACTTAGGGGTGTACTCACTTTTGTTGCCAGCAGTTTAGACATTAATGGCTGTGTCGGAACTGTACTCAGCAAAATGACTATGAAGAACAGGGTAAGTCCTTAGTGAATAAAGTTTTGGAAAAAGGATTTCCTAAATACTTGGTAGAGGATGCCTTCCAGCAACACAAGGCTCCTGTAACATCTACATTAAAACAGGACAGAAGAGACCCAAATGGAGTGAGGTTTATTACTGGTTACAATGATCATCACAAGAGAATATCTCAAAAAACATTGGAACATATTATAGTTGGACCCTAAACTTAGGGACATGCTGCCTGATGTTCAGAGGTAACCTTTAGAAAGGCTAAAACCTTAAAAAAACCCTAGCTCCCAGCAAGTTGAAATCAAATTGTAATACTCATTCTGAAGACATCCGCTCCTTCTCTGATAACAGGACGGGTGTTTTTCAGTGCCGGAAAAGAGGGTGCTTAAATCGGTCATCTACCCCCTAAAATCATTTTTACCTATAGGTAAGTCTATAATAAGGCTTACCTGTAGGTAAAATTAATATCTCCTAAACCTGTAAGGTTTAGAAGATATTCCACTTGCAATGCAGCCGCTGATGTCACGGCGAATGCGCAGTGATGGCCCGGCGAAGGCCCGCCACATAGCGCCGGACCCTACCGGATATCCCACCGGAAAGACGGGCTCCCACACATGCGCGGGAGTGACATCTCGTGACTCCGGCCACTCACATCGCCGGAAGAATGCACACAATGAAGATGTCCGCTCCCTCCGCAGGGACCGGGCAGCCCTGCGGGAGCTTAGTTCTAAGGTGAGTATTTCATAAGCAGCTAGTATGCGGTGCATACTAGCTCATTATGCCTTTGCCTTACAGGTTTTTGGGGTTTTTTTTGGATAGACAACCACTTCAACATGTCAATTTATAAAGCACGGCAAGAGCTTTTCTGATTCGCAAGGTCGAGAATTTCACAACAAGCAGTTCATCACATGCTCATCACACTTTGTAATCTATCTTCTTCGATGTCCGTGCAGCTTACTGTATGTGGGACGCATGATTCGGACCCTCCGAGCAAGAACAGGAGAACATAGAAGATTGATACAAAAAGGGCTGTGATAAACATAGCATACCCCGCCACTTCCTTACACATCATAACAAGAACATCATATGTTGGGGAGTCGTGGTCATATAAAAAATTGTAGACAAGACCCTTACATTTAATGAGAAGATGATACAAAGGTGTGTAATAGGGTTGATATCCCTGGAGGTGTCTGTAACATGGAACATGATTTGGCATTGCTGGAAGATTGGTCAAAGCAGTGGAGACTGCAGTTCAATATTTCTAAATGTAAAATAATGCATCTAGGGAAAAATAATCCCCTTAGAGAGTACAGCATTGGGGGCACAGTGTTAGCCAGCACTACAGAAGAAAAAGATTTGGGGTGCTTATTTCAGATGATTGCAAAATGAGCAAACAGAGTGACCAGGCAGTGGGAAAAGCAAATAGAATTCTGGGATGTATCAGTAGAGGGATCACCAGCAGGAGGAAGGAGGTTCTGATTCCTCTATATAGATCTTTAGTGAGACCTCACTTAGAATACTGTGTCCAGTTCTGGAGACCACACTTACAAAAAGATATTGATAAGATAGAACGAGTTCAGAGACGGGTAACAAAAATGGTGAAAGGTCTGGGGGATAAAACATATCAAGAGCGACTTCAGGAACTTAATATGTACAGTCTGGAGGAAAGAAGGGAGAGGGGAGACATGATTGAAACCTTTAATCACATCAAGGGGGTGAATAAGGTTCAGGAGGGCAGTCTTTTCAATATGAAACCAAAATAAAGAACACGGGGACCTCAAACTAACTGGAGGGAAGTTCAAAACTAATCTTAGAAAGTATTATTTTACTGAAAGGGTGGTTGATGATTGGAATAAACTACCAACAGAGGTTGTGAGACAGTCAACAGTAAATGGCTTCAAACATGCTTGGGATAAACATAAATCTATAGTCAGACAACAAGGTTAATGTAAAAAATAAATAAATAAATAAAAAGGGGCAGACTCGATGGACTACTCAGTCTTTTTTCTGCCGTCACTTTTCTATGTTTCTATGTTTCTAAGTGTACTAAATACCGCCTGCCAAGGCTTAACGCTGTGTATACAACGTTAAGCCGCATTTTGAGCGTTTTGCCGGCATCAGCGTTAAAACAGCTCTAGCGCTGAAGCTTCAGAACGCGCTGGTCCTGGGATTATTTTACAGCTTAAAAACTCCTA
Organism: Glandirana rugosa; assembly: GCA_018402905.1. Classification (NCBI taxonomy): domain Eukaryota; kingdom Metazoa; phylum Chordata; class Amphibia; order Anura; family Ranidae; genus Glandirana; species Glandirana rugosa. The sequence continues at coordinate 146,918 of BLSH010302669.1, read as the reverse complement.
TGCCACTTACAGCTCAAAAACATCTGTGTGTGTATGAGGCCATTGAATAACACGCAGAGAATTTTTTAAGCTGTAAAAACAGCTCAAAAACGCCCGTGTCTAGGAGGCCTTACTGTATCTCTCAGGGGAATTTTACCATGAGTGAACCCAGTGTGACAGGGGTGGCGGAGGACCCTCAGAGTCGGGGAAACCAGGGAAGTATTGACTTATCATGCGACCCTCAGGGGGTCTACACATATGTTAAAAGATATGCCTCTGCCAGTCATCATTCATGTACAGATGAACCTCTTAAAAGCCAGTGTAATGTACTATTGTCTCAGTGTCAGCAATATAATAGCAGATTATTGGGTAAACCACTAACAAAGAAAGTGAAGAAAGAGAGGTTGGAAAATGAAATTGCAGTGTTGCTCAGAATTAAATGTATATCTGAGCAAACAATGGGGGAAGTGGGAAGCAGAGAGGAGATGTCTTGGAGAGGACATAGAGAAAATTTGTGAAAACCTTCTAAAGCAGGGTTTCTCAACCAGGGTTCCTCCAGAGGTTGCTAGGGGTTCCTTGAGTAAGGAGCATTCTTCCCATTGACCATCACACTAATGTATCATGAGTTGTAGATTTTTAATTTTTAGCATTGGTTCCCCGAGACCGGAGAATTATTTCAAGGGTTCCTCAGTGTTGAAAGGGTTCAGAAAGGCTGTTCTAAAGGTTGCAACAGCCTCCAGTATTGAGATGGATGAATTGCAGGCTACAGCAATCAATTTGTCAGAAAGAAACAATGAACTGCAAGAACAGCTTCAGAGGTGTAGCATGGACTGTGATATGAAGAGCAAACTTTGAGGCCTCATACACACGGACGTTTATTAAAAAAATAAACAAAACGTCGGGCCCGATGTCAAGGAAAAAAAGTTGGCATTTTTCGGCGTTATGCATCGGCGTTAGTGAGCGTTAATGAGCGTTTTTAAAAAAAAAATCATCTATTTTTCAACCTAAAAACGTTGGCGTCAAAAAACACTGGTTAACGCGGGTACGGCGTTAGTGAACGTTCTGCGGCGTCGGCGGCAAAAAACGTCAAACCGTTACAGCCTCAGAACGAACGCGCTGGCCGTGGGTTCTAGTTTCAGCTCACTAACGCCGACGCCATCTACAGCTCAAAAACTTTGGCGTTTTTATGGGGCCATTGACTAACATGGAGAGCTGCAAAAACCGCCAGAAAACGCCGGCGTCAAAAAACGTCCGTGTGTATGAGGCCTTAGAGTCATTGTGAATAAAGTTGTCAGAGATGGAAGAGTTGGTTATGTCTTTAGAAATTAGCAAATGCAAACTCCCAGCTTCTTACTAAAGAGCAATGTAAAGTATCGCTCAATGGGCACAAAAGAGAATGTCAGTTGGCCAATATCTGCACAGTCAATGAGGGGAAGGACCATGATGAAAGATAGTCAGCTATTGCACCTATATCTCTGAATCAGACTAACAGTTTGATTACAATCCAAGGTAGACTTACTTTGTGCCAAATTCTGGGTGCATTTAATACTCTGGCATCACCAGTGAGTCTGTCCAATCAATTTGAGGCTCCAGTGTTTTGATTCCACTTGACTAATGAGGATGCATGCTCTCTTCTAAAAGCATGGCTACCCGGACCTCTGTTAGGCCAGTTATCTGCAATAGACATGAGCATGGCTGAAAATTTCATTGTTTTCTTTTTTTTTCAGTTTAGTTTTTTAGTTTTTTTAGTTTTTCAGATTTTTCGTTATGATCGAAATTCATTTTCCTGACAGACTCCATGGCAGCCTACGTGTGGGTTTACCCCTCCCTCCTCACTCCCATAGGACCCCATTACCATAAATTTAGCCTCATGGCCCTCACCTGTGTTCCTTTTTTGTCCTCCTCCTAGGACCAAGCAGAAGTGTTTGCCTGGATCCAGTCTCTAGGAGTGAAGCCCAAAGTAGATCTTTTTGCCTCCCCTCTGAACCACAAACTGGACAGGTTCTACACGAGGGGTCAGTGCCATCCCTTGGACAGGTCAAACACCAAGTCTCCCCTCCGTTTTTCTAGATGAAACCCGAA